>NW_025916933.1:0-12557 GCF_018835915.1 Vigna umbellata
GTTCAAAGTAATCCTACCTTTTAAAAAAGTTTAGTAAGATCCCATATTTCGTTAAAAAATGTTCAATCTGGTTCTTTCCGCTCACGCCGTTAAAAACATAACGGTGCAAATGTCACCATGGCATCTCATAAGCACGTGGCACACGTTAATAGGTGGACTTAAATGATTTTTAATTTAAAAAAAAATCCCTGCCACGTCATCATCACCATATGCAGACAAACCCTAATTTCTCAACAAGAAACCCTAGCTGCCGCATCATCCAGTACCGTCACCACCATCCTTGCCTGCAGCCGTCCTTTCCAATGCATCGCACGACACCACTAAAGTTGTTGGCGCGATGACAATTTGGCTGGTGCGAGGGTGAAAATGGTGAAGATTGGTGGTCGCAGCATAACAAGGGATCGCGTTGGGTGGTAGTGCGAGAACGAAGGTGAGTTGCGAAGGTGATGGAGGTGCAACAGAAGGGAGAAGACGCTTTGGTGGTGGCGTGTGATGTGTTGGAGAGGACGGTTGCCAGCAAGGATGGCGATGATGGCACTGGATGGTGCGGCGGCTAGGGTTTCTTGGAGAGAAATTAGGGTTTGTCTAGAGATGATGATGATGATGTGGCATTTGCACCGTTATGTTTTTAGCGGCATGAGCAGAAAGGACCAGATTGAACATTTTTTAACGAAATATGGGGTCTTACTGAACTTTTTTAAAAGGTAGGATTACTTTGAACCAAACCCCTAAATGTAGGGACCAAATGATGTATTAAACCTTAAAAATATGACTGTTATGTTAGCTGTTACCCACATTTAATAGATTTTCAAAACATCAACTAACTTATGTGAATACATAGTGCATGCATTCGATTAAGTGAAATCTTTTTGCATAGTTTTGAAAACTTTTGTCTTTGAAAAAACTCAAGCACACTTCAAAAGAGTTTGTGCAAAACACACGAGTTTTAATCGATTCACCTAATACTGTAATCGACTTAAAACTTTTGTTTTGCCACACATTTAAAGTTCAACCATAGTGCTTGTGATTTTTGTTTTCCCGAAAACATATGTCGTGCATACACATAAAATTACATATTTCACACAGTGATATGCAATGAACAACACAAACATAGCTCAAACATGTTCTCAGATATGCTTTAACAGATTTAACACATTAAAGAAAATCGTATGACATGTAAACACAGAATATGTAACACATAATGTACATGTGTTATTAATTATGTGTTGTCATCATAAAAAAACTCAGATATTACTAAGATTTTGGGTTAAGCTAAACCTGTGCTCCCCCTATCAACAATCTCAATAGCCTTCTTAACAAAATATGGCAAGCATCCATAAGTACTATGTCACATAGCACACTATCCTTATAATTACCTATGGATAACTTAACCATCACTTGTTGATTAACTACCATTCCTACATCATCATTGATCCATTTAAGTTGATAAGGGTTGGATGTGGCAAGATAGTTAATGCTAATTTCTCAACCAACCTAGGACTACAACAATTACAACATGATCCACTATCCATATAAAAGAACATGTATTTTCAAAGACTTTACATCTTGTGTGAAAGAAGTTCTTCTTTTGTGTTAGTTCTTGGGATCTAGATTGATTATGGAGAGCTCTTCTTATCAGAAGAGGTTCTCCTTCACAAGGATGACATCTTCTCCCTTGGATGCACTATGCTTTTCACTCTCACTGTCACTATCCTCCTCTTGGCTACTATAAGCATCATTACCCCTTAAGATCATAGCTCTTTTGGTGGGGCATTGTGAGGCAATGTGACCTCTAACAAGACACTTGAAATATTTAATATCACTAGTGCGAGTGTGAGATTATGTTCCCACCCTTGGTCTTTCTCTTTCTTTCTCTTCTCTCTTCTCTTTCCCTAGATTCCTAGAGGGTTCTTCTTCTACCATTTGCTTACAGTTCCTCTTGTAGTCTTTCTTAGTATTATAGTTAGAGTGAAGCTTGCTTCTCAAAAGTTTTTGTTCCACTTTGATGCTCTACTGTACCAAATCATTCAAATCTTGATATGGTAGCAACTCCACTTTATCTCTAATTTCTAGGTTAAGACCACTAAGAAACCTAGAGATGGTGATCTCACTCTCCTCTCTAATTCCCACCCTCATCATATAGAGCTCCATCCTTTGTCTATACTCCTCTACACTTAACTCCCTTTGCTGGAGCCTTTGGAGTTTGTCCATAAGCTCTCTATTGTAGTAAAAGGGTATGCGCCTCCTTCTCCTGGCACTCTTGAACTCATTCCAATATTGAATTGGAGGATAGTTGGAGAGTCTTCTTTCTCTCACTAGGGAAGCCCACCAATGTAAGGCATTCCCTTGAAAACTTAGGGTGGATAAGGAGACTTTTCTTTCATCACTAACTTTATGAGACTAAAAGAGTTTTTCAACTTGCATTTCTCAATCTAAGTGTGCCTCAACATCTTCTTTCCCATGGAAATGAGAGAGGTCTAATTTAACCTCTATTGGAGGGTGCTCTCTTTGAATTCTAAGTGGGGGAGGTTGATAATATTGATGGGCAAGCCTACTATCTACCTCATAGTGTGTGGGTTGAGTTGGAGTTCTAGAAATCCTTCTTGTATGACTCCTACTCCTACTCCTACTCTTGGTTTTGCTCTTGCTTTTCCTAATTTCTTCTTGGGTTTTCTCTTTTTTCTCATTGAGAATTCTAAGTTCCTCATTCAATTTAGCAAGATATTCTTAGTTTTTCATCATTTCTTTTTCTTTCAAAATAGCTTCTTACTTTTACCAAATTTTTAGTGAGTTTAGTTCTTTGGCCAAGTTTTTCAAAGTAGGCTTGAAATCTTCACTGAGTCATTACCAATTTCAAAGGATGCGGTTTTAGACATTCTCAAAGATTTCAAAAATAGGAAATGCAACAAAAAAATACTTAGAATTTCAAGAGAAGTTTCGTAGGAGACTTAAGGAAGTAAAAGATGTCCAAGTTCATTTCTAGGAAAGGGAGGTGAATTACAAAGGATTGCTTAAGTACCAAATCTTTCCTAGCCAAAGTTTACCTTAGGTACTCTTACACTAAACTTCTTAAATGGAACAAAAATTAAAATCAAAGTAGACACACATTAAACTACCATAATTAAGGAAAGCAATAAATCTACACTATGGGACCTAATGATGAATTAGAAGGAACTTTGGTTCCCTCTTACCCACCAACTATAAATTTTGCTTAAATAATAAATGTCCAATGCTCTTGTTAGGACAAACCCTTAACAAGTCAAAAATACAAGAGTGTAAAGGAAAGCAACTACAATTTTACAACTTAAAGAAAATACACGCAAATTTGTCTTTCTCACCAAGTGTATACTCTTTTGTCTTGTGTTTTAGACAAAGACTTCAAGCTTCCCTTCAAGGCCTCCTTCACATTTGGATGTTCCTCACTAGTTTGTGTTGCCCTCCCAATGATCCTCACGTTTTTTAAACAACTACACCACAAGTTAACACCACTAAAGCTAAAGAGAGTCTATGGAAAAAGCAAGAAAAGGTCTAAAACAAAGGCTCTAGGTGGTGTTGTGTGATAACGGTGTTACTATAATAGTTATAGTAAGTAGTTAGCATAGGTGTTAATGAGTGGATAGACCAAGGGTCTATGTGTGAGGTGTTAGTGATGATATTAATGGTTAAAGACCAAGGATCAAGGATCGATGATTGATGATTGCGGAATTTATGGTGATTGAATTGTTATGTTAGAGGATTAGGAATTCCTTTGTTATTACTACCATGTATTGGGTGTTTGATTATTGTTGATAAAATTAGTATGTTATATCTTTTTATTATTATTGTTTTATCAGTAGCTTACCCCATACATGTTTTTGTTTGTGTTGTGAATGATATTGTCGGCGATGATCGTATAATGTGTTATACGTGAGCAGATGATGTTATAGATGGTGCTGAGGCATGATAGAATTGAGAGATAACGGGGACAGACTTGGCATTATTTTTACAATCATATTCTTTGAAATTTAAAGATAATGTATTTTGAGTTACTTTATTTCCTTCGCTATTTTCATTGGATAAGAGTTTTTGAACTATTATATTTTCAACACATTATGCACATTAAATGTTGAGGTTTTTGGAAATACGTTTTTGCGCTATGTTAAAGTTTGAAATTTACTAGTTCTTGAATAACCCGTGACACCCTAGAATTTAGGGCGTTACAGGCTATCCATTTCTGGGATGTTCTGGACATCAATTTTGAGGTTATAGAGCTTAGATTTGGACGTTCTTAGGGTCGTTTTGGGATTTTTTATGCTCGTCGACCTCCTGGTAATGTTGGATGAGTTGTTTAAGGTGTTGTTTGAATTTTTAATGTTTGGGCCAAGTTATATAGTTTAGTTGTGTAGAGATCCCAGTGTCAGGGTTCTCGAACTTGTTTTAATGTATCGTTTAGGTTGGCGTGGGGTTCTCAACACTTGGTTGAGCTATCTATTTGTATTGGCCAAGCTATTTGAACACTTTTTCGAGTTGGTCTAGGTAAGGCCAAATTGTTTAAATTACTTTCAAAGTTGTGTGATGTGATTACCATGTATTTTAGTGCGTGCGTCGAGTTGTTTGGAGTGTTTGTAGTATTGGTTGAATTATTTTCCTTACATTTGTTTGATAAACCATGCTAATGTGTTCATTGTGGTTGAGGTAGTAGATCANAATGTGTTCATTGTGGTTGAGGTAGTAGATCATATCTAGTCTTACATACTCTTTAGCAGTGATGCAAGAAAGTCCATGCTTTGGTGAACAAGGAAGTCCCGCGATGGTGTCTGGGTCCTGCTTTGGTAAAAAGCAAGAATCAAATCGTTGTGTGGGCCTTATTTATGTGAATGGGAAAGTCATACATTGGTGTGTAGGCTTGGTTTTGTTCAATTGGTTGTGTGTGCTAAAGTACGAAAGACGACATGTAGCGATAGTGATTGGTGGTGGTAGTATGGTTTATCTAGACAAGAGTTTGGATTAACAATAAGTTTCTTGTTGTGAAATGGATTGATGTTATGAACTTATACATTATTAGATAATGGCTTACTACCATTGATGGTCCTTACTTCCATCAACTTTGTTCGACGTGAGACTCATTGTTTCAAATGTTCAATATAGTCCCTTATATCGTAATTTATGTTCCATTTGGTCCTTTTGGCTGACGTGAATGAGTTGTCACGAATCTCGTCACGTCATCACCATCTTCCCTAAGACAAAACCCTAATTTTCTCTCCATCAGTGCGTCGTCGTGCACCACACTCATGCCATCATTTTATTCACGTCGTCAGACCACCACGAGCTTCACCGTTAGCAACCGCACAAGCCCCCACAAATCAACCAAAAAGCCTAATCTGCAAAAGAAACCTTTCACTGCAATAGATCAACACAAATTTTGTGAGCCCAAATCATTATGCACCATGAGAACCACCCTCAACATCTAACCATCTTTATCTTCTCCATCGCGAACTAGGGAACTTAAATTTCGTGAAAACCTACAAAGTAAAACGCCAAAAATCATAGAACTATTGAACCCTAATTCGCAAAATCGTGAAATCGAACATCAACCCTAATTCACGAAATCGCGCCTCTTTTTTGAAAACCTGCAAAATCCCAAATTGCACCACCATTGAACTCGTTCAACCTCCATTGATGACGAAAAACCATCTGCAAGAAGCGAAACCCCCAAATCACTTTCCATTAAAGCACAAAAACCTACAGAAATCAAAATCAACCACAACCTACAAAAATTATTGTTTTTGATTTGGGGAGATGGTGATGATATGGCGAGATGATGATGTGACTCAGCCATTGTGCGTGACAGGTTATTCTATTTTTCTTACGTGGATTCTACGTCGTTAACGATTTAAATGTCATCCGAAAAAAGGACCAAATTAAACATAAATGATGAAATTAGGGACTACATGAACATTAAAAAAAATGAGTCTCACATCGAACAAAATTGACGAAAATAGGGACTAACAATGGTATTCAGCCTTAGATAATTGTATTATAATAATTGTATTATTATATATGTTTTTGGATGTTGATGTTGTTAACTCACTATTGCATTTGTGGTGATTGTTTCCACCTATAAATATGTTAAAGTTTGAAATTTATTGGTTTTTAAATAACTTGTAAGACCTTGGAATTTAGGGCCTTACAGGTTGTTCAACTCTACAATGTTCTAGACCTCAATTTTGAGGTTATAGAACTCTGATTGGGACGTTCTTAGGGTCGTTTTAGGGTTTTTTATGATGGTCGACCTCCTGGTAATGTTGGTCGAGTTGTTTAAGGTGTTGTTTGAACTTTCAATGTTTTGACGAGTTGTATAGTTGAATTGTGTGGGGATCCCAGTTTGAGGGTTCTAGAACTTGTTTTGAGGTGTGTTTTAGGTCAGCTTGGGTTTTCAACACTTGGTCAAGCTGTCTATTTGTATTTGCCAAGCTCTTTGAGCAATTTGCCGAGTTGGTCTAGGTGAGGCTAAGTTGTTTAAATTACTTTATGAGTGGTGTGATGTGATTGCCAAGTATTGTAATGCGTGTCGAGTTTTTTGGAGTGTTTTCAGTATTGGCTGAATTGTTTTCCTTACTTTTGTCTAATAAACCATGTTGATGTGTTCACTATGGTTGAGGTGGTGGATCGTATGTAGTTTTACATACTCTTTAGCCATGATGCGAGAAAGTCATTGCTTTGGTGCAGGCCTTACTTTGGTGAACAAGGAAGTCCCGCGTTGGTGCCTGACCCCTGTTTTACTAAAAGGAAAGAATCACATCGGTACGTAGACCCCCTTTCTGTGAATGGGAAATTCATACATTAGTGTGTAGGCTTGGTTTTGTTGAACTGGTTGTGTGTGCTGGAGTACGAAAGACGACTTATAGAGATAGTGTTTCGCGGTGGTAGTATGGTTTATCTAGATAAGAGTTTGAATTAACAATGTGTTTCTTGGTGTTAAATGGATTGATGTTATGAACTTATACATTATTAGATAATTGTGTTATAATAGTTGTATTATTATATATGTTTTTCGATGTTGATGATGTTAGCTCACTCTTGCCTTTGTGGTGATTGTTTCAACCTACAAATATGTTAAAGTTTGAAATTTACTAGTTTTTGAATAACACGTGACTCCTTGGAATTTAGGGCATTATAGGCTACTCAGCTCTAGGATGTTCTAGACCTCAATTTTGATGTTATAGAGCTTCGATTTGGACGTTCTTAGGGTCGTTTTATGGTTTTTTATGTTGGTCGACCTCCTAGTAATGTTGTTTGAGTTGTTTAAAGTGTTGTTTGAATTTTTAATGTTTTGGTCGAGTTGTATAGTTGAGTTGTCTGGGGATCCCACTTTGAGGGTTCTGGAACTTGTTTTAAGGTGTGGATTAGGTCGACTTGGGGTTTTCAACACTTGGTCGAGTTGTTTATTTGTATTGGCGAAGCTCTTTAGGCACTTTGTCGAGTGGTCTAGGTGAGGCTAATTTGTTTAAATTAATTTCTAAGTTGTGTGATGTGATTGCCAAGTATTGTATTGCATGTGTCGAGTTGTTTGGAGTGGTTGTAGTATTGGTTGAATTGTTTTCCCTACTTTTGTCGATAAACCATGTTGATGAGTTCATTGTGGTTGAGGTGGTGGATCATATGTAGTCTTACATACTCTTTAGCCATGATGCGAGAAAGTCCTTGCTTTGGTGAACAAAGAAGTCCCGCCTTGGTGCCTTAGCCCTGTTTTGGTAAAAGGCAAGAGCTACATCAGTGCATGGGCCCCATTTTTGTGAATGGGAATTTCGTACATTAGTGTGTAGGCTTGGTTTTGTTGAACTGGTTGTGTGTGCTAGAGTACGAAAGATGACATATAGCAATAGTGATTGGTGGTGGTAGTATGGTTTATCTTGATAAGAGTTTGGATTAACAATGTGTTCTTGTTGTGAAATGGACTAATGTTATGAAGTTATAAATTATTAGATAATTGTATTATTATATATGTTTTTGGATGTTGATGTTGTTAGCTCACTCTTGCATTTGTGGTGATTGTTTCCACTTACAATAATCATATTTATACGAGAGCAGATGATGTTACAAAGAATATTGTTGATGATGCTAATGTGGTATAGATCGAGAGATGAGTAGAGAATTATTTTTGGGGTTTTTCAAACTTTATTTCGTTTAACTAAATTATGTTGAGGAATTTTAGTAGAATATTTCAAGTTGTAGTGAGATTGTTTAGTATTTGTACGAGTTTTAATTAATCTTACGATGACATTGGGAAGCTTTTAAAATTTTCATTATATTGTGATGATATCAGAGTTATAATTATTGTAATAAAGAAACACTCTTTTACTTACACTTGGCATACTAAATCGTGGTGTTACAAACTCAAGCTATTCATTAGGTAGATATTCGATAACGTGTCTCTAAGGGACTAGAGGTCTTAAATGATATTTGAGAGTAGTGGGCTACATTCCTTTTAAAAATGTGTATAAATGATGTTAGGTAAATATTAGATGTATTCATTATAAAATGAGGTTAAGAACTATTATGTGATGTGTAAATAGTAGGAAGTATAGTGATTATTTTATTCCTTGTATATATATATGGATTGTATTCTAAGAATATTTTGAAATTGACTTTTATGCAGGTATGTATGTGGTAGGTACGACATATTGACTTGGTATGGAAAAGAGACGTCACTTTATATACCATTTAAGGCTAGAATTAGTATAGAAAGGGACTTTTTATACGAATTGTAATACTAACTAGTATAAAAAGTTACATATTTTATAACGATTAAGGCCTTAACTGGTACAAAAAGTCTAAATCATATACATATTTAACCCTTCCCTAGCGAACCTTCTATATTGGTTCCAGAATCGATATAAAAAGTTGAATACTTTCTATATCTTTGCCTTTTTGCAATAGTGATGTTACACTCTTTAATTAGACTATTCTAATTAGAACATGTAGTACATATCTTCTACCTAAACCAAAAGTTGTCTAATAAGGCTTAAAATTCTAATTATAGCACACAATTTCATTCAAAGCTCATTTTAACCCCATTTGGACAAATCTCTAGTGTAAAATGGGCATACAACGTCTAACGTTCAACCTTTGAAAACTAAGAACCCAACGTTAAAAATGACCGGTGGCAATATCGTAAATAAAATCACGCGATTGACGTCGGTTGGTTAGAGGAACAGACGTTCATTGCCTTTTTTACGGCTGTTGGTCAAAGAACAGACATCTATTGGTGTTCAAATTCATAAAAATTTGAGCACGAAGATATTTTGGGAGACCTGTTAGACGTTTGTTGGTCGGAAGAATAGACGTTAATTTCCTTTTTGACATTTGTTGGTTAAAGAACATACGTGTATTGGTGTTTAAAATCATAAAATTTGAGCACGAAGATATTTTAAGAGACTCATTAAACGTTTGTTAGTCAGAGGAACAAACGTTAATTGCCTTTTTGACATCTCTTATACACACGTCTATTGGTGCCCAAATTAATAAAAAATTAAGCACAAAGATATTTTAAGAGACTCATTAGACGTCTGTTGGTTAGAAGAACAAACGTTAATTGCCTTTTTGAGGTCTCTTGGTCAAGCTACATATGTCTATTGGTGTTCAAATTCATAAAAATTTAAGCGCGAAGATATTTTTAGAGACCCATTAGATGTCAGTTGGTAAAAGAACATACATCTATTGGTTCAAATTAATAAAAACTTGAGCGTGAAGATATTTTAAAAGCACGAGAAAGAAGACTTGCTTTAATGTTTTTGTGCGCACTTTCTTCATTACGGGTCGAATGTCTTCGGGGAAGCTTTCAGCGACCACCAAAGGTAATGTTTCTTCCACTTAAAAGAAATGTTTGTTGATTGATGGCTTTATGTATGATTTTCTTTCTTTTTAACCGATTAGTTTCGTGCATAGACAACATTTGGAGCACCATTGAGTTCTCTTTTTTCCCTCTTTGGCGGTGGTTGTCTTCTCCTCATCTCACAGCGGCACATGTGTACTCCCTCACCCTCATGGTTAGTTTCACTTTCGGTTTTTTATGTATATTTGTTGTTTCATTTTCATTGGTTGTTGCACTTTTCATTGGTTGTTACTACTTTTAAAATTCTTGAAATTTTTGTTGAGTATTCTTGTATTATATATTGATTTTCCATTGTTTTAGTGGTGAAAAATATTGGAGAAAAAATTAAAAAAACAAGCCTATAAATTGATGTATGTTGTAAGAACAACAAATGTCAATTAACGCCTGTTATAAGTGCAATAGATGTTAATTGACGTCAGTTCAAAGACAACAGAAGTTAATTTTATGTCTCCCACTATAACATCGGACATTTAACAAATATCAAAAGTCTAAAATAACATACGTTAAAAACTACTTTTGTGTTAGTGAATATAAATTTAAATAATGTATTTAAAGAAAATTATCCTTCAAGAAAACTAAGATTAAGTGTTCTAAAAGTGTATAATCATAAGGAAACTTTACTTATATTTATGGACTTCAAAACTCTTTTTATGTGAAACTTATGGGAACCATTTATACAATGAAGTATTATTGAAATGATGGATTTAGATGTCTTTGGTTGGATGTGATTCTATTTTGGTGTGCAAAACATTCTCTTTGCAAAAGATTATTCCTTGAATTCACATATGTAGATTGAAAAACATTATCAAGATTTATAGGTGATATGGAATTTAGAGTTTCACATTTTTAATAAATGGTACAATTGAGTTAATGAAATAGCCAATTCGGACTTGATAAATACGGTACAATTTAAATGGTATTCTTTTATGCCTTCTAGCATTAGTTTGATTTATTTTTATAATAGACACGAATATCCACAGAGGATGTTTAACTTCGTATGAGGCGTATCTTATATTTTTTTTTATCAAGAATTTTGTATATTTATTCATGATTTTTGTTTTACTTATTTTATCTATGGCTTAAGGATTGTTAGTACAAACATATAAGCAGCTTGGCCCAAAGTTTGGAAGCCAAACAAGGTATACATGAGACAAACATTGGTTTATAATCATAACACAATGTCAAGAAGTTAACCTTCACTCAATTTTGTTATGGTCAAACCATAAGCTATCATGACCAAAGCAAAAACCACCTTTTAATCTTTGTTCTTAATTATGTACGCTTCCACTAGTAAAAAAATTGTTTTTTAACTCGCATTATAGGCTTCGATTTAGGTGAAATCGAAACCTATCAAAACGCGGTGGCATTTTTGTAGTTTAAGCGAACTTATAAACCTCGGTTCAAGGGGAACCGAAGCATATAAGACATATTACCTCGGTTGATACTACAACCAATGCCTAAAAGCCCACCTGCCCCCTAATAGGTCTCTGAAATTTGAAATCTGCATAGAGCCTATGGCTTCGGTTCATTCAGAACCGGTGCGAAACCATGTTTATGCATCGGTTTAGGTGGGGTTTAGGTGGGAGACGAGGCGTATAACCATTTCATATTTTCTTTTTATTTTTTTCTAAGGACTATATGGCCTCGGTTGAGAGTAGAATCGAGGCATATATGTGTGTATTGCTTGGGGCTGAGCATATAACCGAGGTAGTATTGCTTACCTCTTAACCCAGCTGCCTCAAAAAAACTTACAATACAAAAAAAGCGTAAAATACCGGTGGCCTTTTACCGAAGGTCCTTAGGCCCTTGGTAATGAAGTGGTGATTTTAAAAACCCAGGGTCTTAGGCCGTCGGTATGTTTGAGGGTGAATTAAAACCAAAACTTCTGATTTCCCTCTCCCATTTCGAGCTCGTCGACCAAACCTTATTTCCCTCTCCCTGCGAATCATCTCCTTAGGCGCATTGTCTTTGTCGTCACGGTTGTTCTAAGGGCGTAACTGCGTCATCCTTCATTCGGTCGTGTTAGTGAGGCGGGACAGCGGTTGTCGTTGACGGTGTGAGGACGGTTGATGACTGAGGTCACTGCCGTGGAGTAGGGACGGTTGGTGACTGAGGCGTCATCCTTCATTTGGTACGCTTGGAGCTGTTGTTGAGTGATTCTCCGGGAAGGGTGTTGGTGGACGGTGATTGGGGCATTTATTGCGGCTGCCGTGGAGTAGGGAGGGTGTTGCCGCTAGGATTGCAGTAAGGTTAGTGTTCTGTTCATGTGAATTTTAGGTTTGGGGCTTGCTCCTTAATTGATTGCTATTTGTTTTCGTGCTTCCAATTTCTTGCAATTCCTTGCAAGTCATTCTATATTGGATTGTGGTTGTCGCAGCAGGGGTCGTGCTTCGTGGATAGCATAACGAGGGCATTCCGGTGGTGACGTATTGTGGATGCTGCTTTAAGTGGTGGTCTACTTGGGCTGGGGCTGCCATTGCAGAGGTGCTGTGGAGCTTTTTATCAAGTTTGCTAACTTCCACCGCTGTAGTTAACTGCATTTACAAGTTCCTCTTTTAGTGCTGGATAATAGCATGATTTTTCCTTATTTATGTTCTGGAAGAATTTAAACACTATATCAAAATGTAACAGAAGATTTATGCACAAAATTGTTTGTTTGTTTTTGTCGAACACCATCAAATAT
>NW_025916936.1:0-18363 GCF_018835915.1 Vigna umbellata
GCCTCTTCTAGGAATTTTTCCATGCTAGTTCATTCCAAATCTCTATTGGTGAAATTCTCCAAAACTTTGTTTAGGCTTTTCTGTTAGTGTTGGTTTTGTAGTTGTTGTTTTCTTAAATGGTATCACTATTACTTTAGGCTGCCTTCACATACTAAAAAACGAAATGTATATAAAGAAGAAAAGAAAAGTGCTACTATGATAAGTTATTCTCCAGTTCAAACAGGCAAGATATAAATATGTGAGCTTGACTTATGTTTTCTCTTGCCATTGAATTCAAGGTTAATGTTTTCATGTATAGTGACAAGGTGCTAAATTGATCGCATAGAACATATATCCCTATCCCAGGATGATCTCTTTTATGTTTTAATTCCAAAGTGAGCACTAGGGGTTTGTATAATTAAATGACAAGTTCGGCAACATGCTCAGTGGATGTTATACCATGTACCCATGATATTAACTAAAAAGGTGTTCAGCTTAAAATAAGTTCAGTAACAAAACCCAATTATGATTCATGAATTTTCAATCTTTTGTAGTATCTAAATCAGATAACAATTTTTGAGCAAGTTGTTTGTTTGCTTATTTTGATGTTCTACTTGCTTGTCCTGTTTCAAAAACTGGTGTATGCTGTTAATTAGTATTCTGTACACTTGACTGTTTTAATAAAGATTTCCTTGGTCGGCTTCAATCTATTATATGTCGAGGATGGTGGCTTGTGTTTCACATCTTGTTTATGTCGAAAGTGTTTCTATTCTTAGCCTATTACTATGATGTGGTTCAAGTAGATCATTACCATCATTTATACCCACCCATATAATACATGCTGGTATGTTGAAATTATTTCATCAGGAAAAAAGCCTATAGTACCTTAGTTCTATCTCGCCAATGCACCACAATGTTTATCCTCTGCTGTTGTTTGGTATTTTGTTTCCACTGGATTTCATATTTATTTGATCTTTAGATGCTTGCATGTTTTGTTGCTACAGAGCAGCAGCGTAATTCAGTTATTTAACAAGTTATTTCTTATACTTTCTACAGGAATTTTGCAAAAAGGCAGTTGACATGGTTTCGCAATGAAAAGATATACCAGTGGCTTGATGGTTCTAAACCTCTGGTATAACAATCGAATCTTTCGCCACTGGGTGTTACCTCGTTAATACATGTTTCTCTTTTTATTTCACATTAACACTACTCTAAAGCCAACAAACTTGTGTTCTCATCAATTTTGAATTCATAGAAAACTACTAAAGTTATGTCTCCCTAAGATTGAAGATGTAATTGCTAGTAGTACCTTTTTCAAGTTTTAGGGGGTTGGAACTTGGAAGCAGCTGTTAACTTTCGTATTCCATTAAACCTTATGGAAAATGTTTGTTTTACTGTTGGGTAATCCGTTCTTTTGTTTATTTCTCTCTTGTATGCTTTATCTTGAAATGAACTACTCATGCCAGGAAACCATTCTCAGTTTCATTAATGGCGCATACCATGACTGGAATGGAAGTCTTCCTGTGCCTGAACACTTAAAAATGTCGAGAGATATTTCTAATCGTCGAGAAGAAAAACATCTAAAGTCTTACCGCACCAGAAATAGGTACCTTTATTTGTTTTGAGCAAAGTATAATATTAACTTATGCTAAACTATATTTCTTGCAACATAACGATTTAATTTAAGTTTTGTTTTCTTATGAAGGCATTTTGTGAAGGGGGAAGATTGTTCTCATATTCTTAATTGGATAAGCAAGACTCAAAGGTGAAGTGATGGATATTATTTTCCTTTTGCATTCTTGAACTGACTTTGAATTTCAAATTCTAGAGTTTCCCGGTCAGAGAGAAAGTTTTGTTTTCATTAACTTTTCTTCATTACATCCTTTTGTCATCTGTAATGTAATATTGTTTTCTGGAATATTATAATGACAGCTGAACTTGGAAGTTTAAGTTCTTTCCATCCTTTCACTTGTGAACCAGTGTGTGTGTGAGAGAAGAATAAAATTTTACCTTACAATTACATCATTAATAATTTAGTATAAATTGAGAATTTTATTTATTCCATCAATCAATATAGCTTCATAAAGTATTACTCTATCAATAATTGTATACGTAATATTGATTTAAGCATTGATTATAATTATGTATTATTTTGATTGTTTGTTCCATTTTTTTTTCAAAATTTTACAAATATGATATTTTTAATTTACATGATTTCTTTTTTTAATTTACATGAATGATAAAATTTTAAACATGATTTAATATAGGAAATTTAAAAATGATCTAATAATAATGAATGGTTTGACAATACGTGAGTTTTATATAAGTATAATTTCTTTTCTCTCGAATTTGTAAGAACGTAGTATATTATAGTTTGAACACGTGTTTTCTTATATTATTTCTTTTCTCTCTTTATTATGTATTTATAAGAACATATTATGCGCGTCTTCTTATTCATTCGAAATGGGTATAAATAGTGAAATTAAATGACTACATTCAACTCTCTAATTTATGCATAGCATAATTAATAGGAACTATTGACTTAATTGTAAGAAATAAATTAATAGGAGGATAATTTTGAGCCTAATAACACAATCAATTGGCTTAATTACATAAGAATAATTCATATTTCATAACCATCATGCACAAATGTTAGATGGGCTGAAAATTTTCAAAAGAATACAAGGTAATAGGCCTTTGGTGAAGATATAAGATATTTGGTGATGAAAAAATATATGAAGAACTCGTGCTTGTTTGTATGCTACTTTTTCTCAAACAAAATGAATATCTATCTCAATGTTTTGAATGTTGATATTGCATAGGATTATTGGATATATAAATGACACTAACATTATCGCAATATACTAAAGTAACTTAAGGGAGAGGAAAATGAAGCTTTAAGAGAAGATTGCAGGGCCAACAAGATTCTGAAACAACATTGGCAAGAGATGAAGTTGTCACCAAGAGACATATAGTAACTAAATGTGGAGCGTTTGGTGTCAGGACATCCACCCCAATCAACTTCAATATAAGAAATAAGTTTCTCAATCACAAATAGAGTTGCAAATCATACTATAAGGTACCTTGAACATATTATAGAATGAGTTTTAATGCTAGTATGTGCCTGGTGTAAAGGGCATGCATGTAAAGACAAACTTGCTGAACAACATATGAAATATTAGGGTAAGTGAAGGTGATATACTATAGGGTGCCGACAAGATTCTAGTACATAGTGTGATCCTCATATGGTGTGCTAAAGGATGTATTGAGCTTTTGCTTGGTATCAGCTAGAGTAGTAGAAGGATTACAAGAAGTCATGCCGATGCATGCAATGATGTCACAAACATAGGTACTCTGACTGAGGAACAAGACTCGCACGTCTTGTCGTAAAAATGCTAAGAAAATAACTCAAAGGACCACGATCCTTCATAGCAAATTCAGAGGCAAGGAATGTCATGATATTTGTACTAGTTATGGGATGAGGTGATGAGAATGATGTCATCAACATAAAGAAGGATGTATACCATGTCAGAACCACATTGGTAGATGAAGAGGGAGTGATCTGAAACGCTATGCTGGAACCCAATGGTAGAAACATAGTCAACAAAGTGTTGATACCAAGCTTGAGGCGCTTGCTTCAAATCATAAAGAGACTCCCTCAAACGATAAACGTGATTAGGGTAAAAGAGATAATGGAAACCAAACGATTGATGCATGTATACACTCTTATGTAGATTACCATGGAGAAATCCATTCTAAACATCTAACTGATGAATGAGCTAGGATTTGGAGAGAGCAATGGTAAGAATCGTGCGAATGGTTGTTGGTTTCACCACGGGACTAAACGTCTCGTCACAATTCGCACTTGCAATTTGAAACCTACCATCACCTGCAAGATGAGCTTTGTAATGCTCAAAACAACCATTAGATTCTTTTTACATATGAAAATCCACATACGGTGAATGATATTAACATCACAAGGTCGCAAAACCAAATCGCATGTATTATTTTTAATTAAAGCATCAAATTCAAACTACATTATAGATTTTCAGTTAGGACCCGATAAAGTAAGGGTGAAACTTTTTGGAAGAGGTGATATTGTCGACTCAACAATGGGAAAATAAAGGTTAATGAACTTTATGGTTTTGTAGACATCAGTCATATTACGAGTGGTCATGGTCCTAGTAGGAGGGGCCGGTGTGATGAAAGTGTAGGGTTCGGAGGTAGGGTAGGCTGATCTAAATTAAGAAAGGTAGATAGGCTGATCGTGGAGTGTGATGTGTTGGATGAAGATGAAGGTAATCTTGCAAAATGTCAGCTTGCTTTGAAGATCCTATAGGACAAGTCCATTGAGACGTGGGATAAGGACAAAGAGGTATGCCCCAAGGAGGGGAGTCCAACCCCATGGATTCTAAGGAAAACACTGAGGTGACTGCCATGATGGAGAAAGAGCTACAATAAGAGAAGTAGACAAACCAAATAGACTATTTGAGTGAGATCTATTACGCTGATTATGCCTACTAGAGTGACCTTGGCTGCTGCGATTCGATTGGACCCATAATAATTGTTTGAGTAACAGTTGGAGCGTTGCTGTGAGGAGTGATTAATGTCTTGTGAGGATGAAGTGTGCATGACTGTATGAGAAGTAGTGGTTTGCATCTTTGCCAAACCAGATTCCTCAAAAGTGAGCATATAATGATTTTGGCAGAAGGGAGGCAAAAGGTTGTTTAGACAAATTAGGGTGACTACACCATGAAAGGGCTTAGAAAAACTAGAGACTAGCTATAGTACCAAATGATGATTGTTAACAGGAACACCAACATTTTCCAACTGATTATAGATTTGTTTGAGTCATTGATAATATGCAAAAACATTTAGAAAGTCATTCATGAGAGCGAACATGAAATCCTACTTGAAAGCAGAAACACGAGAATTTTGTTTGTCCTAACAAATGGTAGTTAAACAATTCTAGATACCCACAGAATCAATAGTCACTAAAAAAAAGTTGATATTTTTCGAAATTTTTTATTCCAATTTACGGGGGTTTATACCCTTTGCAAATTAATTTGCTGGGGTTTTTTAAACCTCCACAGTTAGAGCCACAACCATTTTGCAGAGGTTTATGATGACCCTTAGTATTGAATTTATATTGTGGAGGTTTTCTTATAAGGGTTTTAATCTCTTCTATTTTCAAATGCAAATGCAAAGAATACTCCTAAGCCCAAAGAAAAAGTTTTTCTAAAATGCTTTCAAACAACCTAAGTACCATGAAGACTTAAAAGAAAAACAAGACAATGTATAAAAGGAAAGTAGAAGGAATTAAATGGTATGTAAAGAAGTAAACTAACGGGCCTATGGAAAGATGCAAATGACACTTAGGAGCCACTTGACACACCTTCAATTCTAAGAGTGGAAACTAAACTATTACACAATTTTAGCAATGGAGATGAGATTGTATCAAAGACATTTTCCCAAGACACCAAGCAAATAAGAAAATGAAACCAAAAAATTACAAGAAGACAAATGTTCCATGATACAAAAATAGCAAATAAAAGTGCAAAAACAACTCCTAAATTCTTGGTTCCTTCAAGTGTTTATCCTCTCTTGATGTTCACTCCAAATCCGTGCATAACTCCTTCTCCCAAAGTCCAAAGAAATGCTTCTATTAGCCTTCTTTCAAGCCTTCAAGATGCTACATTCAAAATTAGTTAAACTCATAAAAGAAAGCACCAAAAAACATTGATTTCAAGCACCAAAGAGGCCAAAGAATGAAAGCAACAAAAGCACAATTTGAAAGGTAAACTCAAATGGAGTAAGATGAGACAATATTTCAAAGAAAGCCAAGAATGACAAGCAAAAAATTGAGGCTATCAATTAGGTAAGTACTAAAAAGGAATCCCTAGGGAAATGTGCTAGAATAGATGAATAAAATCAAAATAAAACTAAGAATACAAGACCAAACAACTTAGCCAAGTTAAAATACTTGCTTGAAAATGCAAACTATACTAAAATCAAGTCCAAAATGAGTTTACAAGTTGTTGTGTCCTTTTTCTTTTGGTATTTTTTTCTACTTCTTTTGTCCCTTTTCTTTTCTTCTTTTGCTTTGTTTTTGAGGGAACTTTTGTTTTTCTCAATATATTTTCCAGAACACAACAATCATCATATTTCTTTCACAACTCATACTCAAAATCAAGGATAAAGCAACTAGTGTATATATAAGGTTAGAACTTTGAACGAAATTTCAAAACTTAGTAAAAATGGGGAACAAAACTTTCAAAACGTTAATATCTTGAGCACATAACTCCGATTGGGGTGTTTCTAAAACGAGGCGAAAGCTCACATTCTAAAGTTCAATTTTGGCTCAATAAATACTCAATTTGGACACGTAAAACATAAATTATGACTATGAGATAAATTGGACAAAATTGAATTTCTATAAATAAGGAGGAAGAAAGAAAAACAAAGTGACAAAGAAAATTGAAAGGAAAGAATCACTCTTTCTAAGGGAGGAAACACATAAGGATGGAAAGTCCTTTGATACAACCAAGGGTTCTTGAATCACTCATGAACTTAGGAGAATCACTCTCACAAAGATAAAAGCGTAAGAAACTCTAATATTCTGCACAAAAGCTTCACTCTTATTCTTTTATGAAAACGGTTAAGCTTTTAAAATTTTTCGCCATGAGAATTACAAAAGAGTTAATGATTGATGGTAACTACAATTTGTGGCAACCAAAAGTCACCAAAATAACAATCAACTTTGCATCTCTTTAGTTTTCCAAAGGTTGATGACTAAGTGGTCAATTGAGCCTTTATTAAAATTTAAAATAAAAAGCAAAATAAAGTCCATTAATTGATTAATCCAATACATAATTTGGTCAACCAACGTACAAAGCATTGGACCATTATTTAAATAAAGTAATAACTTAGAATAAAAGAAAAAGGAACCAAGTGATTTTTTAGTCTTCCTCCAATTGGGCCATGATACAATTAACCACCTTGGTATTTTTTCCTTGAACCTTGGGCTCTTATTCCATTAATATGTGTTAAGACAAAATTGTATATACGACTAAAATGTCTAAACGCTCTCATATGTTTTGAAGTTTAACAAAACAACATTCAAAGAAATGAGAATATCAAGATGTCAGTGTTGATGGATCGACAAGTGTACCGAATCACACAAGTATTATAAAATGGTAAGACCAAGTATCGTGTCCCAAGAGACTCTCGACACTAGACAGTCGTGTGATAACTAGATTAATTAAGACTTAAAGAAAACGAGATCATTGGTTTCAGATGCAAAGACAGAAAATTAAATATGAATGCAGTTTGATCAATAGCAAAATAGCACAGTGATGAACAAATGTTGTTTTTAATATGAGATGAGTAGGTTGTTAGGGTTATATTTCACCAAGTTCACTCTCATGTATGTAAGAATTCTTCTTTATGCATTAATATAAACATCACACACTAAATCACTTAAACCCGATCCCTCGAAGAAATAAGAATGTCATTAATCACAAATTCATGCAATTCCTAGCATTCCTAGTAATTAAATGTGAAGATCAAGAGCTTTAAGACGACCAAGACTCATACCCTCATCCTTGAGAAATATAACTCTTGGGAGTAATTCAACAAGAACCTGAATTGTAAGGAACCTTTCGACACTCATGCAATTCATAAATCATGGTATTGAATGACTTAAACAAAGCAAGTGTTGTAACAGATGAATTACTCTAATAATTAATGAAAAAACATATATTATTAGAATCAATTCAAATACGTGAGAGTTCACAAGGCTACATCATCCCCCAACAACAAATAGTGTTTACTTCACCATATAATGGTGAAACTAGATGAATAATGGAGAAGAATGAGATAGAAAAACCCTAAAATCGCGAGTTGATTTTACCCTAAATGTAATATCGCTTTAGTTAATCCTAAAATTATTTTTAACCATATCTTTTAAATTATTTTAAATCATTTTAAATTATTTTAAATCATTTTAAATTATTTTATTTTAACACATATAATGAAGTCACAGTGCCATCACAACCAAAACTATACAACTCATCAATTTTTTGCCAGTTGGGTAGTTGTGCCATTAGTCTTTTTAACGTCGTAACAAAAAAGGACTAACGTGCATTGTTTTTGCGAGAAGTAGGATGTTAGTGAACTTTTGAAAAAAAGGAGGACAACTTTGAACAGACCCTACAAAAAGAGGGACCAAAATAGGTATTAAACCAAAAACCCTAAAGGTAGAAGATGAAAGCTCCCGCATCCAAATCCGCCTCCAGAGACTGAAAGAGTGTGTTGCTGCGCTCCCTCTGCCAAAGATACAAAAGCAAGGACGTCTGGCTCCTTTAAATAGAGCGTAAACAAAACAGAAACAAAGTCTGGCCCATGTCGCTGGCGCTCAAACGCCCCACTTAGGGCGCCCGGGCGGTGAGTGGCACTCTTCTACGCTTAAGCCTCCAAAATGGTGCCCAAGCTTCGTGCTTTTGGAGCTCAAGCGCCCCAAAAGGGGCGCCCGGGCGATGAGTGACACTCTTTTGCACTTAAGCCTCCAGAAAGGGCCCCCAAGCTTCGAGCATTCCTCCCTTTTGGTGCTTTTCCATGCCTTTCTGAGCTCCATCTCCTTGGCACTTCATATTTGCTTTCCATATTATCTCATTTCTTGCCAAAACAAGGGAATTTAGTCATAAAACCATCAAGTTCAACCTCAACTCTCTTATTCAAATAACTTAACAGAAAAACATGATTCCAAGCAAGTTTTGAAGCAGAAAATGGTGCATTTAGTGTCAAAATTACATCACAGATAAAGGTATTTTCAACCGTTATCACAACCCCAAACTTAGAACTTTACTTGTCCTCAAGCAAAACAAAATGTAACTCAACTTTTCAAAACAATCACTACAATGACTCAACATTTGTCAATAACTTTTTTCTTCCAGGACAAGAGATCACTTTTATCAACTCAACATACAGATGTTAGTCAAGATGTGCAGATGCCTTAATTCAATCAAAATCAATGTGATACTCATATACTTCAAAAGATGCTATCCTTAAGAATGATCAATCAACCAAGCAAATCAGAAATTCAAAGAACTACTCCTCACCAAGGAAAGTGTTTCACTCAAGCACTCAAAAGTGTATCACTCAAGCACTCAAAAGTGTATCACTTAACTCAAAGGTGTATAGTGAGGTGTTGGTGTCTTTTTCACTCTACTATCACAATGTCACACAAATTAACTTTGCCTTTCATTTAACCACAATCAAACATACTCACAAGAAAGTTATCATCACAAGGGCTTTTCATGGCTTGTAACATGGCTGGGCTAGGAAGGAAATTGGTTTTTCTGGTAAGCAAAATCCTTGAGTTAAGAGAGACATTTATGATTTCATCATTCAAGCACAAACTCACTTTCTTTTTCCCAGCTTTCCCTTGCATTGAGCTTTTCTTTTATTTATTTTTCTTTTTCTTTTGCTTTTGCTTTTCATGTACTCACTGTTTAGATCAATGCTTTTTCTTTTTCCTTTCTCAATCTTTCCAGCAACCCCAAACTTGAACCTTTATCAATACCTCACAACTGTTCTCAACTTAAATCAAGGTAAAGATTTTCACAAAGGGTTTTCAAAACATGCATAAGGTTGAAGGTTCAAAGGGTAAAACAAATTGTTTTCTTTTCAATGGACAAGATCATGTGAAGGCTAAAAGAATCAGGGATAACAAAAGATTGCCTTGATCATATGAAAACTGCAAGCAAGTAGTTCAATAACAAAAAATTTGGGCAAAATCAATGTGATGCTCATATACTTCAACATATGCTATCCTTAAGAATGATCAATCAACCAAGCAAAGATGTAATCAAAAATTCAAAGAACTACTCCTCACCAAAGAAAGTGTTTCACTCAAGCACTCAAAAGTATATCACTAAAGCACTCAAAAGTGTATCACTCAACTCAAAAGTGTATAGTGAGGTGTTGGTGCCTTTTTCACTCTCCTATCACAATGTCACAAAAATTAACTTTGCCTTTCATTTAACCATAATCAAACATACTGACAAGCAAGTTGTCATCACAAGGGCTTTTCATGGCTTGTAACTTGGTTGGGCTAAGAAGGAAATTGGTTTTTCTAGTCAGCAAAATCCTTGAGTTAAGAGAGACATTTATAATATCATCATTTAGGCAAAAACTCTCTTTCTTTTTCCCAACTTTCCCTTGCATTGAGCTTTTCTTTTCTTTTGCTTTTTCTTATCATGTATTCAATGCTTAACTCAATGCTTTTTCTTTTCCTTTCTCAATCTTTCCACCAACCCCAAACTTGAACCTTTATGAATACCTCATAAATGTTCTCAACTTAACTCAAGGTAAAGATTTTCACAAAGGGTTTTCAAAAATTGCATAAGGCTCAAGGTTCAAAGGTTACAGTAAATTGTTCTTTTTAGTGTACAAAAATCATGTGAAAGTTAAGAAGAATAATGGATAACAAAAGATGACCTTGATCATATAAAACCTGTAAGCAAGTAGTTCAATCACAGAAAATTTGGGCAAAATAATTCATGCTTCCAAAAAATTAGTAATTATTCATAAAAAAACTCTGAAGCCCAAATCTCACACAGGTAAACTCACAAGTCCCAGAATTCAGAAAAAACACCCTACTCAGTACCTCAATCAAGTTTTACCTCAAGCACCTGTTTCATACACTGTGATACATCACCTGTATACCAGCACATCATATATCATCTCAACATCAATCAACACACTAGAGTATCATAAAGCAATACTTATCACAAAACACACCATAGTTGAACCAAAGCAATGTAGTTCATTCAAGCAAAGTACAATCAACAAAACAACTAAATAAAAGGAAAACAATAAAAACAGAAACAAAATAAAGTCTAACAATCCAAACAATAAACAGTAAAATAAAAAAGATCCTGTCTGAAACAAAAGTGGCATCCATCAGTAGATGCCAAGTACACTCATCACTCGTCATCAGAGTCCTCTTCTTCAGCCTCAACATCATCATCCTCTTCCTCAACATCCTCATCCATGGCTGAAGCTTCAGCTCTACCACCCTCCTGTGCTGGGTCAGCGGGCCACGCCACATGGGCTACAAAGTCATCATGAGATATGAACTATCTCTCAGGGAATGCAGACGTCAGTGTCCTTAGCAGCTCCTGCTCAACCCCTGTATAAGGCAGCCAGTCTAGAATCAAGCAAAGAATAGTACATGTCCCACATTTGAAAAGGAGCGACATCATGGACTGGCTCCTGGGCAGGTGGTGGTGCTCTCCTATGTGTCATGGGCTGCTGTGGTGGTGGCGCTGGCTTCCCTGGCTCATCCATTACACAGTAGTGTGTAAAATAAGCTGCGTCCAACTCCTTTCTTGGACACTCAAGTGGTGGCCTTGAAACATCAATACTAGCAGCCTCACAAAGATGAGTGATCAAGGAGGGATGTCCCAAGGGTGCCTTGTTGGTTGCATCACGGGCACAACTCTGGATCTCATCAGCTATAACCTGCCCAATATTAATGTTGAGGCCCCTGAGAACACAATAGAGGAAGATGGACCTCTGGACAGTGATGTCCGATACAAGGGAGCATGACTGAATGTTGGCAGGAGAGAATGCCATCCAATAGTTTGCTAGAGGCGTCAGGTGGGGTCGAATGTGTTACCAATGAGGAGCATTGGTACTTTGAAGATAAAAGATTTTGATGATGCTGCAAGTGATAAAACTCGAAGAATCAAGTTATAATTATATTAAAAGCACTTTCATAGTTTGCAAATGTATTAGGAAAGATTTCAACTTGTAAACACTTAGAAATCTCGTATCTTTAAGTTAGTTACGTATATAATCGATTATGTGGTACAATAATCGATTATCATGAGCTTTCTTGAAAAACCATTTTGCTATGGAATAATCGATTATTAATCCAAATAATCGATTATCATTGGTACTAATGAGAACTGCACAAGTCCCTGGAATAATCGATTTTTCCTTAGAATAATCGATTATCACTTTTTGAAAAATCCTGTAACGGACTTAAATAATCGATTATCACTAACAATAATCGATTATCACTGGCAGTTGTAATCTGTCTTCTCAACTTCACCCAATTTGTCTATATATAGTTGTTTTTAAACGCCTTAGAGGGTTAACTTTGAGCTTTTTAAGAATACAATGTAATTGAGGAAGTTCTAAAAAGCTAGTTCATTGCATTGCCTGGTCTCGTGAATAGGAGAGGCTCGCGCTCTGTGTGTCAAAGGTCGGAGCGGTTCTCTTCTTGTTGACAACGCTGGTGTTCTTCCAGTTTGTTGGTCGAAGGAAGATTTTGACTGCACTGTTCCGGTTCGTTGGTCGAAGGACAGTGTGGTTGATTGCTTCCGGTTCGTTGGTCGAAGGAAGCACCCTTCCGATTCGTTCATCAAAGGAAGGTTTTATCTTTCTGTTTTATTCACTCTATTGTAAATCTGTGAAACTGATTTTTAATGAAAATGTTAATCACTTTTTATAGTGATTAACAACTGGACGTAGAATCTTTTGATTCGAACCAGGATAAAAATTCAGTGTTGAATTTTTCTACTCCCTACACTCTTTACATTTTCCGCACATCAATTGTTTGATAAATTTTCTCTAAGAAAACTAATTTCAGCAAAACAGACCATCTTAACTTAAGTTGTGACCGAACATGCTTTGCGCCTATTTTATTCCGCTGCGCGACTCTAAGATACCGGTTGTCCTGATACCGACAATTGGTATCAGACCTTGCTTTGATATTCTTTCAAACTTTGACGAAAATGGCCGGTCATCAAACTCAAGTGTATGCTGAAGGTGCTTCCATCAAAAGACCACCTCTTTCAGGAAAGGAAGGAAAATTGCACAAAAGAAGAATCGCAGCCACCGCTCATCGCCCTTTTCACCGCTGAGTGCCAAGCTTGCTGTTGAGTTTTCTGTCTGACGCTTAAGCGCTATCGCTGAGGGCTAATCCAAGTATCGCAGTCACCGCTGAACGGCATTTCTACCGCTGAGCGCCAGAGTCTGCTGTTAAGTTCACTGTTTCACGCCTGGGCACCATCGGTGAGCGTCATTCTGAGTGCCGCACTTACGACTGAGCGCAATTCCTACCGCTGAGCGCTGTATACTTGGGCCTGGGCCAGTTTTCTGTTATTTTTATAAACTATGTAAGGGTTTAGTCGACCTAGGGTTGATATCTTTGGACAGAAAGAGGAGAAATTACACTTCTTTCACCCCTCGGAGGCGGATTTTGGATGCGGAAGCTCCGATCTTCAACTGTTAGGGTTCTATCTTTCATTCTTTTCACTATTTTCATCTAGTTTCACAATGTCTATGGTGAACTAAACCTCCATTGTTGTTGGGAAAACGATGTAATCCTTTGAAACTCTCATGTATTGAATTGATTTTTGATTATATATGCTTTACTTCATTAATTGTTAGAGTTTTTCCTCTATACTCTATGCATGCTTTGTTTAACTCATTCAACTGCATGATCATTGATGTTATCGATATGGACACATATAGGTAAATCTAGAATTGGGGAAATTCTCCCGGAAACAATATTACCTAAACATAGGAATAGGAGGAGCGGTTGCCTTTAAGCTTCTGTGCGAATGTAATGCATGATTAATTGCTAGGGAGACTAGACATTGTGAACTAGTAATTAGGATTAGGCTTTCTTCACCAAGACATCGAGTTTAAGGTAAATTAGAAAGTGGCATTAACATTAATGAAGAAGATGAATTCAAAAATACATGAGAGTGGATAGGATAAGTTGGAAACCCCAACAACATAATCATTCCATATTTTACATCAATCACTTTTGCATCTTTCAATCCAATTGATAAACACTTGCATTCATGTTTATTTTCCGCAATATAAACACAATGATTTTGTTTACAAGTCTTATTTAATCAAGAAATCACATAACTCTTTAGGCCGTGAGTCTCTTGGGAAACGATACTTGGTCTTACCATTTATTAATACTTGATACGGATCGGTACACTTGCCGGAGTGTTAACAAGTTTTTGGCGCCGTTGCCGGGGATAAAAAGTTTTGTTTATCAAGTTTTTGGCGCCGTTGCCGGGGACTCGTGGTTTAACTATTCTATTTGTGTTATTATTGATTAACTTTGACTTGATTTTTTTTATCTTTTGATTTTATCTATTTATCTTTTTATCTTTTTTATCTTTTTATGCTAACAATTGTTTCTTGGGTTTTGTTTTCTTATGTATGTAGGATACAATTCGTACTAGGAGCAAGAAAATTTCGGAACCTCTTCTTGAAGGATTGGATGAGAGTAGAAGGAGGAGGAGAATTCAAACATCTAGAGAATTATTCCCTCCTCCGGTGATGCTTTTGCAACCCTCACCATAAAGATCTGAACAGATCATTGAAGAGATGGCCGGAGAGAACATTGGTAGACGTACTCTAGCGGATTACACCACAGTTGTTGGCCCTCATCACTTTAACAACAATGCAAGGCCGAGGGTCAATGCTGCAAAAATGGAGGTGAAACCGGCATTGATACAATTGGTGAAGAGAAACCAATTTAATGGACTGTCACATGAAAGTCCATATGAACATCTAACCACATTCAACGAGATTTGCTACACTGTGAAGATTAATGGTGTGTCGGATGATGCTATAAAGCTTAGTTTGTTTCCTTTCTCATTAGGAGGCCATGCTAGGTTATGGTTGAATTCTTTCCCGGAGGATAGCTTTACTGAGTCGGGAGCTGTGGTTTCAAATTTTTTAAACAAGTACTTCCCACAGTCTAAAATCAATAAAGGGAAGCAAGAAATTTCCTCTTTCAGGCAAGGTATGGAGGAAACGCTAGGTTAAGCATGGGATAGATACAAGAGCTTGTTGAGAAAAACACCCACGCATGGCTTTGATGAAGCAACAATAGTCATTGTTTTTCTTGGAGGACTTGGCTCACAAACCAAATTGATGCTAGATGCCTCAATTGGAGGTAATATCAGAGTTTTTGTGAATGATTGCTATTACTTTGAAAGCATGAATGACTTTGCCCAGGTTTCTATGATTGAATCACTTGCTTGTATGTGTCATATGATCAAGGCCATCTGTTGTTATCCCTTTTTAGCCAATGCATGATTTTAGCCCAATAGAAGAGAACACAATGTGTTCTATCCTTTGAACCTTTAGCCGTGAACATGATATGAAAACCCTTTTTGAAAATCTTTACCTTGAGTTAAGTTGTGAATATTTGTGGTATTGATAAAGGTTCAAGTTTGGGGTTGTTGGGAAATTTGAAAAAGGAATAAAAATAAGCATTGAGCTAAGTGTTGAGCAAATGAAAAAGGAAAAGAAAAAGGAATGATTCCATGAGACTTGTGTGATTGAGTGAAACACTTTATCTGGTGAGGAATGATTCCATGAGCACATGATTACATCTATGCTTAGTTAATTGATCATTCATGAGAATAACATCTGTTGGATATTATGTGATTACGTGAACACCATGATGAGTTATTTTGAATCAAGGCATATGTGCATCTTGACTGAATTCTATTTGAGGAGCTGATTTGAGTATTTACCTGTCTTGAAAGAAAGAATTTTTGAATGTGTTGAACCATTGTATTGATTGGTGGAAGACTGAGTTACATCTTGTTTGCTTGAGGAAAAGCAAAGTTCTAAGTTTGGGGTTGTGATAACGGTTGAAAAACCGTTATTTTTATACTTAATTTTGACATTAAAAACACCCTTTATGACTTAGAAACTAGCTTGAAATCATGCTTTTGCTTAAGTTGTGGAAATAGGAGAGTTGGATGGGTTTTATGCTTCTTTTTCCTTGTTTTGACAGGAATTAAGATGAATTGGATAAAGAAGTTGAAGTAGCAAGGAGTTGAACTCAGGAAAGGAAGGAAAATTGCACAAAAGAAGAATCGTAGCCACCGCTGAGCGCCACCTTCACCGCTGAGCGCCAAGCTTGTTGTTGAGTTCTCTGTCTGACGCTTAAGCGCCATCGCTGAGGGCTAATCCAAGTATCGCAGTCACCGCTGAGCGACATTTCTACCGCTAAGCACCAGAGTCTACTATTAAGTTCATTGTTTCACGCCTGGACGCCATCGCTGAGCATCATTCTGAGTGCCGCACTTACCGCTGAGCGCAATTCCTACCGCTGAGTGCTGTCAACTTGGGCCTGGGCCGGTTTTCTGTTATTTTTATAAACTATATACGGGTTTAGTCGACCTAGGGTTCATGTCTTTGGAGAGAAAGAGGCGATATTACACTCCTTTCACCCCTCGGAGGCAAATTTTGGATGCGGAAGCTCCAATCTTCGACTTTTAGGGTTCTATCTTTCATTCTTTTCACTATTTTCATCTAGTTTCACCATGTCTATGGTGAACTAGACCTCCATTGTTGTTGGGAAAACGATGTAATCCTTTGAAACTCTCATGTATTGAATTAATTCTTGATTATATATGCTTTACTTAAATAATTGTTAGAGTTTTTCCTCTATACTCTATGCATGCTTTGTTTAAATCATTCAACTGCATGATCATTGATGTTATCGATATGGACACATATAGGTAAATCAAGAACTGGGGAAATTCTCCCTGAAGCAATATTACCTAAACATAGGAATAGGAGGATCGATTGCCTTTAAGCTTCTGTGCGAATGTAATGCATGATTAATTGCTAGGGAGACAAGACATTGTGAACTAGTAATTAGGATTAGGCTTTCTTCACCGAGACATCGAGTTTAAGGTAAATTAGAAAGTGGCATTAACATTAATGAAGAAGATGAATTCATAAATACATGAGAGTGGATAGGATAAGTTGGAAACTCCAACAACATAATCCTTCCATATATTTTACATCAATCACTTTTGCATCTTTCAATCCTATTGATCAACACTTGCATTCATGTTTATTTTCTGCAATATAAACACAATGATTTCGTTTACAAGTCTTATTTAATCAAGAAATCACATAACTGTTTAGGACGTGAGTCTCTTGGGAAACGATACTTGGTCTTACCATTTATTATTACTTGATACGATTCGATACACTTGTCGGAGTGTTAACAAGTTTTTGGCGTCGTTGCCGGGGATCAAAAATTTTTTTTTATCAACCCTTCCGGTTCGTTCGTCGAAGGAAGGTTTTATCTTTCTGTTTTATTCACTCTATTGTAAATCTGTGAAACTGATTTTTAGTGAAAACTTTAATCACTTTTTATAGTGATTAACAACTGGGCGTAGAATCTTTTGATTCAGATCAAGATAAAAATTTTGTGTTGAATTTTTCTACTCCCTACACTCTTTACATTTTCTGCACATCAACTGTTCGATACATTTTCTCTAAGAAAACTAATTTAATAAAAACGGACCATCTTAACTTAAGTTGTGACTGAACACGCTTTCCGCCTATTTTATTCCGCTGCGCGACTCTAAGATACCGGTGGTCCTGATACCAACATAATGATGTAGATGGGTGCCCTAGATATGGTCCGCTCCACATCCTCATAATCCACTCCTTCCAGCATGGATGTGGCAAACTGACATTGCTCCCCCTCCCGTTCTATACCAAGAAAGAAGTTAATAGTGTCAGCATCAAAGGCAATCCTCTTACCCCTTACGTAGCTAAAGTACGTCTCATCTTCTCCTTCCAATGCTTTATAATTTGTGTAGAACTTTTTGATGATATCAACATTGACGAGGGGTAAATTGCCAGGTGGCCCCAGTGTCTTTTATTCAGCTCCCTTTCAAATTGAGGAGCCAGGGATGGTATGTTGGCTGATAACAGTTGAAAAACTGTTATTTTCATGCTTAAAATTGATACTAAAAGCAACCTTTATACTTAGAAACTAGCTTAAAATCATGATTTTCTTCATATTTTAAAAAATAAGAGAGATGGACAAGTTTATGCTTGATTTCAGTGTTTTTATGAAGGTTTTAAGGTGAATTTGGTGAAAGAAGTGAAGAAGGAGAGATATGGAATCAGAAAAGACATCAAAAAGTGCAAAAGGAGAAGCCGAAGTCACCGCTCAGCGGCAGTTTACCGCTGAGCGGCACTCAGGAGCTCACGGGAGGACCGCTGAGGGCAAAATGGCCGCTGAGGGCAAAATGGCCGCTGAGCTCACGGCAGTTTTCCTAATTTTCTGTAATTTACGAATACTATATAAGCTTTAGGGTTTCCTAGGGTTAGGTATCTTTGGCTGGAACGAAGCAAACACTCTCTCTTCCACCCCTTTGAAGGAGGATCTTGGATGCTGAGGCTTCCTCTTCACCTTTTTAGGGTTTTATCTTTCATTCTTTCATTGTTATTCATCTAGGTTCACCATGAATATGGTGAACTAAACTCTGTATGTTTGTTGGGGAATCAATGTAATCT
>NW_025916941.1:0-24409 GCF_018835915.1 Vigna umbellata
AAAGAGGTTCGGCCCGGTTGGTAGGTGTTCCTCCCTGCTACAAGAGGGTTAGGAGAGTTTATACCGGGTCTAGGTTCAATCTTTGGCCGGCTCTTCAACGCATGAGCCTCCGGCGTGCCTTTTACGATTGCGTACAGGTATTGTCGTAAGTCGACGTGGCCTCCGGAGTGGACTCCGGTATATCTTTGGGTAGGCGATCATTGGACAACCGGACGGTCCTTCCGTATGGCGCCCGGTATTTCGGGCGTCTTTCGTACGGCGCCTGGCACTTCGGCGCCCTTCGTACGGCGCCTGGCACTTCGGCGCCCTTCGTAGGGCGCCTGGCACTTCGGCGCCCTTCGTACGGCGCCTGGCCCTTCGGCGCCCTTCGTACGGCGCCCGACACTCTCTGGTACACGTAATGCATTCCAAGTAAAGACATTTCCTTGGGTTTTCCACATTTTGATGGCCATTCTTGGTGTTGAAGAGGATTTTTAAGGCTGATACTTTAATTATTATCTCCACACACCAAATGTTGATCGAGTGGATAATGTTGTAATCCACTTTGATAAAGATGTTATACCATGGTTTCAAATGTTGCAACGTCTTTCAACGATGAAGACAATTGCACTAAAGTCACAGTTTGAGCCCTCTCCATTTGATTGGCTGATGGCAGAGCTTTTCAAATTACAATAAACAAGTATCATTTCCATTTATTACCTCAAATTTATGTCACCATTGAATAAATCATTTGGGTTACAAGCTGATGCTTTGCAAAATTCCCTTTTGAGTGTCTTCATACTGAAAATTTTCATGACTTTGTCGCTCAATCCCTAACCTCTTTGTTAAAAGTGATTGTGTTGGCCAAATTGTATGAGAGATACTTACCAAAGTCAAAGTCTATTATTGTGCCTATTCAACATTATTCCCATGTTGCTTCCATTTCCAGTAATGTTTCTCAGCCCAACTATAAATTCCTACTAAATTATTTACATCAACCATTAAAAGATTTGATTGTTAAAAGAATAAGTCCTATGGAAATGAAAATTCGTAGGGAGAATGGATTATGTTACTTTTGTGATAAAAAGCTTACGTTCAACCATAAATGTTCGAAAAGGCGGTTCATGTTTTTATGCTTAGATGAACCAAGTAATAAGGAAGAACCTTCTTCTCCTAACACTGGTCAGTCAATCATATTTTAGGAAACCACTATTGATAATCATCATTTGTCACTTAATGCTCTAAAAAGGGCACCGGTTTGGGCACCATTCGATTCTTAGCTTAGGTTAACACATTAGCTATTTTTGTTAGAACTGTGAAAACGAGTAACTTAGCTCGACCGGACCCGGCCCATCACGGGTTGGTCACTTAGTGAGCCAACCCAACTTGACTCACTCATTATCGAGCAAAAAAAAAATTGGAACCCGACCCGACCCACCACGAGTTGTTGAGTTAAAAAAATTACAATTTATTATAATTCGAATTTAACTAAATGTCACACTAGAATGATGTTAAACTCCAAAAATAAATCAAAATAAAAAAAATATCATACAATCTAAGCGTAATTCAAAAACATATACAAAAGACCAAAAAATAAGTTTTAAATATTGATAATTTTTGTATCACTTGTCCATTTATAATATTAGAGTTAGGAATAAATAAATCTATAATATTTTTCTCTCTTGAAACATCTTCTTTATCACCATCTTATATATTAAAAAAATGCTAACTAATAATATTGAAACACAAAATAATAAATAATTAAATTAAATTAGTTGGGTTGGTGAGCCAACCCCGCTCACCATGGGTTCAACCCGGTGAGCCAGGTTGAAAACTAGTCCGCATAAAAAAATTATATAATTTTTAAACCCAATCTGGCTCAAATCCATGGTGAGCCGGGTTGGCCCGCGGGTTACAACCCATTTTGACAACACTAATTTTTTGTGTTGATTGATAGTGGTAATTCAGATAAGTTTTTGCAACCTTGTATTGCAAAGTTCTTAAAGGTTCTAATTGAGCTAGCTCCGACATTTAGGGTAATGATGGGCAATTGTAATTATATGGCAACTGAAGGCTTGGTTCAGAACTTAACTATTCAAGCTTAAGGAAATATTGTTTTGTTACCATTACATCTTCTTCCTATTTCAGGTGGAAAGCTTATATTTGGGCTTGTTAGTTGAAGACTCTAGGGCTTCATGTGGCTGATTATGCAGTGTTGAATATGAATCTTTTATATAATGCTAAATTTGTTACTTTACAAGGTGAAGCAGACCATGTCCCTATGTAGGCTTGTTTGCATGATATTCGTCATATGGTTAGTACTTAATCAATAGCTTATACAGTTCAACCTAGAACTTAGAACCTTATACAGTTCAACCTTGATGATAAGGTCGCTTTCAATGGAGGGAGTATTGTAACTTGCACAAGAAATGTTGAAGAGAGTGACAAGGAAATAAATGTTATTAAGTAGGAAAGCCATGTGGCAAGTGATCCGCTTTTTATTCCTCCTTCCATTTATCATTGCATTCGTCCATTCGTGCATTTCTGAAATATTTCACTACGTCGTTTATTCCATTTCCACCTTCTCCTTGCTATCTACATCCTTACTTCCATTGCGGCTCACTATTCAACCTTCTCCCCTTTGTTGGGTTGAACTTTGGTAAGTTCATTAGTCATCTTTCTCATTCTAGCAGTTTTCATTTTTTATTACTCTTCATCTCTCACACCTTTTCTCAATCATGGGTTGATCTAGTACAAGGTGCTCTATTTTCTTAAATGTGTTGCTCCATTCATCTCAACAATTATGCGCCTAAACAAATGTTAGTATCTTTTTCATCTATATAATTAAGTTTACGCATTTGGTTAGGTTAATTTATTGGAATTTTGTTTTATTGTTTAATTTAAGTATTTGCTATTTTGCTGAGATAACAATTCGTTGTGTGATTGAGTTACTTGCCAAAGATGTGATCCTTAAGGTTAATGGTAGTGAGTTTGCTAAACCAGGTCCTAGTGTTGTTTTAGAAGTTGTTGAGCTCATTAAAAGAAACCCTAAGAGGTATGTTATGCTCAAGATTAAAAGAGAGGAGTATAATTTTGATGTAAAGGTCACCCTAGATGAGAATTGTGATGGAACTGGGAAAATTGGAGTGCAGTTGGCCCTTAATATGAAAATAGATAAAGTTAGGCCAAAACATTTGGGGCACGCGGTAAAGTTTAATTGGAAAGAGTTTTGGGGTTTATCATATAATATTTTAGATGGGTTAAAACAAACATTCNTTATATATTAAAAAAATGCTAACTAATAATATTGAAACACAAAATAATAAATAATTAAATTAAATTAGTTGGGTTGGTGAGCCAACCCCGCTCACCATGGGTTCAACCCGGTGAGCCAGGTTGAAAACTAGTCCGCATAAAAAAATTATATAATTTTTAAACCCAATCTGGCTCAAATCCATGGTGAGCCGGGTTGGCCCGCGGGTTACAACCCATTTTGACAACACTAATTTTTTGTGTTGATTGATAGTGGTAATTCAGATAAGTTTTTGCAACCTTGTATTGCAAAGTTCTTAAAGGTTCTAATTGAGCTAGCTCCGACATTTAGGGTAATGATGGGCAATTGTAATTATATGGCAACTGAAGGCTTGGTTCAGAACTTAACTATTCAAGCTTAAGGAAATATTGTTTTGTTACCATTACATCTTCTTCCTATTTCAGGTGGAAAGCTTATATTTGGGCTTGTTAGTTGAAGACTCTAGGGCTTCATGTGGCTGATTATGCAGTGTTGAATATGAATCTTTTATATAATGCTAAATTTGTTACTTTACAAGGTGAAGCAGACCATGTCCCTATGTAGGCTTGTTTGCATGATATTCGTCATATGGTTAGTACTTAATCAATAGCTTATACAGTTCAACCTAGAACTTAGAACCTTATACAGTTCAACCTTGATGATAAGGTCGCTTTCAATGGAGGGAGTATTGTAACTTGCACAAGAAATGTTGAAGAGAGTGACAAGGAAATAAATGTTATTAAGTAGGAAAGCCATGTGGCAAGTGATCCGCTTTTTATTCCTCCTTCCATTTATCATTGCATTCGTCCATTCGTGCATTTCTGAAATATTTCACTACGTCGTTTATTCCATTTCCACCTTCTCCTTGCTATCTACATCCTTACTTCCATTGCGGCTCACTATTCAACCTTCTCCCCTTTGTTGGGTTGAACTTTGGTAAGTTCATTAGTCATCTTTCTCATTCTAGCAGTTTTCATTTTTTATTACTCTTCATCTCTCACACCTTTTCTCAATCATGGGTTGATCTAGTACAAGGTGCTCTATTTTCTTAAATGTGTTGCTCCATTCATCTCAACAATTATGCGCCTAAACAAATGTTAGTATCTTTTTCATCTATATAATTAAGTTTACGCATTTGGTTAGGTTAATTTATTGGAATTTTGTTTTATTGTTTAATTTAAGTATTTGCTATTTTGCTGAGATAACAATTCGTTGTGTGATTGAGTTACTTGCCAAAGATGTGATCCTTAAGGTTAATGGTAGTGAGTTTGCTAAACCAGGTCCTAGTGTTGTTTTAGAAGTTGTTGAGCTCATTAAAAGAAACCCTAAGAGGTATGTTATGCTCAAGATTAAAAGAGAGGAGTATAATTTTGATGTAAAGGTCACCCTAGATGAGAATTGTGATGGAACTGGGAAAATTGGAGTGCAGTTGGCCCTTAATATGAAAATAGATAAAGTTAGGCCAAAACATTTGGGGCACGCGGTAAAGTTTAATTGGAAAGAGTTTTGGGGTTTATCATATAATATTTTAGATGGGTTAAAACAAACATTCTTAAACTTCTCCCAACTAGCTAGTAAGGTTTCAGGTCCTGTGGCCATTATTGTTGTCGGTGTTCAAGTGGCATGGTTGAATATCGACTATGTTTGTTATAATTTTGGGGTTATTCAAATTATTTGTGATACCCTGAACCTTGAATTTATGAAAGACTTGTTGTGATTACAGTGAATTGTAGTTTGTAGTGAGCTTCAGAAAAAAGTATTTTTCATGATCCTTATCTATAATGTAGTTGCACCAGTATCGTAGCCAGTGTTATATCTGTAGAAGGCGAGGTAAGTTTCTTCCTCCAAGGATGGTATGTGAGAAGCATCCCTTTATTATCAATTCATTTATGTGATCCAGATTGAATTTATGATCTTGGAATATAAACTTACAAGTTACAAATACTAGTTTTGATTATGAATTTTAATATGTCCTCTTTCTTTGCATTTTCTTGGTGATTCATGGATCTTGACAATTTATAGGTTACAACTTGATATGGACTCCCTTTCCTCTACAGATTTTATTGATTTGATTATGCTTCAATGAAGCATTAATACAAATCACAATCTGTGCTTAATTTTTTAATCTTCTAGAATTGATGTATACTTTCTTTTCTTTGGGAATGAGAAAGTGTAGTGATGTTGTATTTATGAAAAAGAGAGTCCAATATATGTCCAAAATTTAATTGTTTGGCATAATTGCAATAACTTTGCTACCTTACATGTCTTGCTATGAACTATGTCATTTTCTATGCAATTCCTCTTCAATTAAATGAACTAAGTAATAAAGATCAAACAAAGTATTCTTTATCTACCAATATTTTCTGGTTAGCTAGCCAGGGTGTTCGCATGAAATATATAATAGAGGTGAATAGGAGAAATTGTTTAATAATGAAGGAAAGAATTTTTTTTGATGAATTGGCCACACTCTTTGATTATTAACCTCAAGTAAGTTAATTACTAATATATTAAAAGCATTGTGCTTGATATACTCTAATTATAGGCAATCCTTTCTACTCTTAAGTGTCATAGCAAGTGAATGAGTGCATCCATACACTTGCAAATTACACTTATGGCATTGATTATTTAACTTTCATATTTTTGTTTTATCATATTTTAGGAAGTTGGTGATACAAATAAGTCTAGGTTTCCTTTAGGTACAATAGGATAATTTCGTGTTAGCAACATTTAGGGACTTTAGGATGATTTTTAGGATGAAACTATATTTAGTCTATTGATTTTGAGTAATTATGGATTTAGTTGTAATTACATTTCAATTTAACTTACTTTTATGTACTATGGTGTTTTTGAGAATGAAATGTTTTAATGATAGATATTTGAAAACTTTGGTAAAAGAAGTTTGTCATGCTTTTTTATTTTCATTATCGTAATTGAATCTTGTTACAAATAAATATTGTTGACAAAAATATATGCATCTCACTAGTGACATTGTCATGTAATGCAAACAAGATAAAGTAGTAACTCACAAACTAAATAATACAAATAAGACAACTTAAAACTTCTAAATTATAATTGTTAAATTGAATAGGGTATTAACCCAAAAAAGTGAGAAAAATAGGGATAATCTTTGCAATAAGTGGCCAATCCATAGTGGGTCGAGTTGGATCGGACCGGTTTATCCGCTTTAACAGCTCTAAAATTAACGCTCATTGCTACAACTCTTATTAAGACCACTGAGTCAAATTACAACATAATTGAACCTACGGTTGACTAAATTAAAAAAAAAAATCATTTGGTCTTGAGTTTAAATCTATTGAGCAAATTTTTGATCCACTTCGAAATTTTTTTGAAGTAAAACACATTCTCTCTACCTCAAATCCGTTAGGTTGGGGGATTTACTAAGCAAATTTGATATAAATAAATTAGTTATGTGATAAAACAGAGTTTTGTAGAGTTGTAGTTTGCTCAATCACCATTGTAAACTTTAAAATAATAATAAAACATATTATGCACATACTTTTACCAAAGAAATTTTCGAACTCAATTCAAATTAAAAAACAAATTAAATTCATATTTCATCCATCGATACTACAAGAGAGAATATAGAAAAAATAAAATTTAAAAAGGTAATGATTTTTGTAAAATAAAATTAAAATAGTTAATTTCTTTTATTTATAATTTTTTAATTTAACTAGTAAAATATTTATATTTGATTTTATTAAAATCATTTTATTTCGAAACATAATTTACTCTATCATTTCATCTTTCATCTCATTTTTTAGGGAAGATTCATCACTACATTGATGGTGCATTATTTTGCAATGGCACAATTTTTTACAATATAAAACAGAAACGTATAACTGTAATTGCAATTTGTAACCTTGATGTTTCGGATGTGAAGAGCTGTGTCGTCTAATGTCTCCACGTCCTCCTCTGCTCGTACTCCGTGTGTCCGGTCCTCCGTATTCGCTCCTCAATTTCCTCCTCAGTGCGCGGGTGGGAGACCTGCGAAAGATTCTCCGATGCCAAAGTCAGTTGAGAGCAATGGCGTTTTTCTATCGAACAGTAATAAATGTGCAGTAAATGCAACCTATCTACCACTCTTCCTGGATATGTATTTATAGTTTTCGCTATGGGCTTGGGATTAGTGAAAAATTAATCACGGCCCAAATTCAGTCCAATAGCTTTTAACCTCCACTTACCTTAAGCCTTGTTAATTAGTAGTACGGTCGATCGGTCTCTCAAAGTTTGGCTTTTGAGCCAGCCAATCCCTATAGGCGGCATGGTTAGCAGGCGGTATGACCGGCTGGCCTCATCGTTTATCTGGATGACGAGGGCAAGGTTGCGCGATCGCGGACGCACGGGCGTCCGACTTGGTGCGCCGAACCTTTGATGATGAATCGAAGAGTAGCGTGTTCCGAAGAGTAGCGTGTTTGGTCTACTGTGGACGTCTGACCTATCTGACGTTCGGTCCTTACTGGTACACAAGCCCCCCAAGCCCTAGTATACGCAATATACGTAGGACTTTGAGTGCGGCGCAGATTGACGAACTTGCATTGGGTCGGATTTCATGGGCTTTTGGATTTGGATTTTTGGCAGGAAACACATGTCGCATCAGCAGTGGCGGAAGTTGAAACGACTTCGAATCTGGAGCGTTGATCGTGCTAGCTTTCGACGGTGCGGATGCACTTGACGGTTACAAAATTTTTTCTATAAATAGGGGATGTGGGTGCTGTCATTTTCACTTTCTCCGTTTCATTCAAGCTTTGAAATTCTTTTTCCCTCAGGTAATAAATGGCTATAGTCCATATTGAATCTGCTTATGAGTCGTCGGGCGGAATTCGGGGGGGTTCGGCGAAGGGTGATGGTGAGCGCAGCGATTCTCCGAGTTCGGTCTCCTCGTGATTTCTGGAAGAGGTCGTCGGGTCTTCGGGGCCGGATCCGGAAGCGCCGGATGTGACGGGCGACCGGATAATCCATGGTGTCCCCATCTTCTTACTCAAGGGTGGTGTTCGTGTAGATGGTTCTCCCTTCGAGCCGGACGGTGAAGGAATAGTGGTATCTGACTAGGCTCCTTACGTCGCTAGCTTGTACGCTTCAGCGTATGCCACCCGCGAGCACCTAGAGTGGAGGGTCAGTCACACTCATATCGTTCGGGATGTAGAGGACTCAAGACTGATCCGGGCGGGAGTCAGTCTGAGAAACGAAAGGGTCTATTACGGGAAGAGGTCAAGCCTGGACGACTTCTTCTACATGTACGTCAACGTCTTCGCTCGCTTTTCGTTCGGGTGCCTTTTACAAAGTTTCAAATGGCCGTCCTTCGGGAGGCTAACATGGCCCCGGCACAACTGCATCCTAACTCTTGGGGGGTCGTGCAAGCGTTCCTAGCTATGTGCTTGGCGGTGGGCGTCACTCCAACGATCCCGGTCTTCTTTCACTACTTTGAAGTCCGTCTGCCTCCCAACGACGGTTGGGTGTCCTTCACTTTAGTTCGGGATAGGACACTCTTTCCTCCCTTCTCGGACTCGTTCAAAAATTTCAAGCACCATTATTTCAAAGTCATCATCGATGCAGTAGGCCGCCACGAATTCCACGATGGCGAGGGGAACCCATTGTTCCCTTTTTACTGGACGAGGGAGCCCCGAAAAATATAAGCGTTCCCTGTGGGAGTGTTGAGTCCGACCGATTTAGTCTTGACGACTGTGAACAAAAGGCGTTCATTATGGTATTATTATGTTGGATTTATTTGTATTCAGTATACTGATCTTAACGTTTCTGAGTTGGTTTGTTTCTTTCAGATCTCATGACGACCCCTACACCCCGCCAATCNAATGTTTCGGATGTGTAGGGCTGTGCGGTTCCAAGTCTTCCAAGTCCTCCCGTAGTCTTGTCTCCGTGGCGGATCTTCTCCTGGCGCTTTGGCTCTCCTCTTGATCCGGAGGGGTGGAGACCTACAAAAGATTCTCCGATGCCAAAGTCAGTTTCAGAGCAGTGGCTATTTTCAGTAGTAGCAATAAATGTGCATTCAATGTAACCTATCTACCACTCACCGTGGACCTGTATTTATAGTTTTCGCTATGGGCTTGGGATTAGTGAAAAGTTAATCACGGCCCAAAACGGCCCGATAGCTTCTAATTTCTACTTACCTTTAAACCAGGCTACTTTTCCTTAAGTCATGTTGATTAGTGTTTTGGCGGGCGTGGGCGTCCGCCCATGTGAAATGGGCGTCTGCCTCGCGCGCACGGAGATCCGCCCATGTGGGATCCGCCCATGTGGGCTCTTTGGTACGGCGTCCGGTTTTGCTGGCCGTGTCCGCGGAGATTCGCCCATGTGGGATCCGCCCATGTGGGCTCGTCCGTACGGCGTCCGGTTTTGCTGGTCGTGTCCGCCCATGTGATATGGGCGTCCGCCTCGTCCGCATGGAGATCCGCCCAATTAGCTTGGGCGTCCGCTCACATGGATCCTTCCGTACGGCGTCCGGCCCTTGCGGATACACAAGCCCCCCAAGTCCTAGTGCCCGTAGTGAACGTAGGACTTTGGGTCACCTAACAAACAAGATTTGATGCAGTGGCCGTCGTGCCGGGCTGCTCTGTGATGGTAGAATTCCTTGTGAGTTCTTCAAAGTTTTTCTTATAAAGAGGTTCGGCCCGGTTGGTAGGTGTTCCTCCCTGCTACAAGAGGGTTAGGAGAGTTTATACCGGGTCTAGGTTCAATCTTTGGCCGGCTCTTCAACGCATGAGCCTCCGGCGTGCCTTTTACGATTGCGTACAGGTATTGTCGTAAGTCGACGTGGCCTCCGGAGTGGACTCCGGTATATCTTTGGGTAGGCGATCATTGGACAACCGGACGGTCCTTCCGTATGGCGCCCGGTATTTCGGGCGTCTTTCGTACGGCGCCTGGCACTTCGGCGCCCTTCGTACGGCGCCTGGCACTTCGGCGCCCTTCGTACGGCGCCTGGCCCTTCGGCGCCCTTCGTACGGCGCCCGACACTCTCTGGTACACGTAATGCATTCCAAGTAAAGACATTTCCTTGGGTTTTCCACATTTTGATGGCCATTCTTGGTGTTGAAGAGGATTTTTAAGGCTGATACTTTAATTATTATCTCCACACACCAAATGTTGATCGAGTGGATAATGTTGTAATCCACTTTGATAAAGATGTTATACCATGGTTTCAAATGTTGCAACGTCTTTCAACGATGAAGACAATTGCACTAAAGTCACAGTTTGAGCCCTCTCCATTTGATTGGCTGATGGCAGAGCTTTTCAAATTACAATAAACAAGTATCATTTCCATTTATTACCTCAAATTTATGTCACCATTGAATAAATCATTTGGGTTACAAGCTGATGCTTTGCAAAATTCCCTTTTGAGTGTCTTCATACTGAAAATTTTCATGACTTTGTCGCTCAATCCCTAACCTCTTTGTTAAAAGTGATTGTGTTGGCCAAATTGTATGAGAGATACTTACCAAAGTCAAAGTCTATTATTGTGCCTATTCAACATTATTCCCATGTTGCTTCCATTTCCAGTAATGTTTCTCAGCCCAACTATAAATTCCTACTAAATTATTTACATCAACCATTAAAAGATTTGATTGTTAAAAGAATAAGTCCTATGGAAATGAAAATTCGTAGGGAGAATGGATTATGTTACTTTTGTGATAAAAAGCTTACGTTCAACCATAAATGTTCGAAAAGGCGGTTCATGTTTTTATGCTTAGATGAACCAAGTAATAAGGAAGAACCTTCTTCTCCTAACACTGGTCAGTCAATCATATTTTAGGAAACCACTATTGATAATCATCATTTGTCACTTAATGCTCTAAAAAGGGCACCGGTTTGGGCACCATTCGATTCTTAGCTTAGGTTAACACATTAGCTATTTTTGTTAGAACTGTGAAAACGAGTAACTTAGCTCGACCGGACCCGGCCCATCACGGGTTGGTCACTTAGTGAGCCAACCCAACTTGACTCACTCATTATCGAGCAAAAAAAAAATTGGAACCCGACCCGACCCACCACGAGTTGTTGAGTTAAAAAAATTACAATTTATTATAATTCGAATTTAACTAAATGTCACACTAGAATGATGTTAAACTCCAAAAATAAATCAAAATAAAAAAAATATCATACAATCTAAGCGTAATTCAAAAACATATACAAAAGACCAAAAAATAAGTTTTAAATATTGATAATTTTTGTATCACTTGTCCATTTATAATATTAGAGTTAGGAATAAATAAATCTATAATATTTTTCTCTCTTGAAACATCTTCTTTATCACCATCTTATATATTAAAAAAATGCTAACTAATAATATTGAAACACAAAATAATAAATAATTAAATTAAATTAGTTGGGTTGGTGAGCCAACCCCGCTCACCATGGGTTCAACCCGGTGAGCCAGGTTGAAAACTAGTCCGCATAAAAAAATTATATAATTTTTAAACCCAATCTGGCTCAAATCCATGGTGAGCCGGGTTGGCCCGCGGGTTACAACCCATTTTGACAACACTAATTTTTTGTGTTGATTGATAGTGGTAATTCAGATAAGTTTTTGCAACCTTGTATTGCAAAGTTCTTAAAGGTTCTAATTGAGCTAGCTCCGACATTTAGGGTAATGATGGGCAATTGTAATTATATGGCAACTGAAGGCTTGGTTCAGAACTTAACTATTCAAGCTTAAGGAAATATTGTTTTGTTACCATTACATCTTCTTCCTATTTCAGGTGGAAAGCTTATATTTGGGCTTGTTAGTTGAAGACTCTAGGGCTTCATGTGGCTGATTATGCAGTGTTGAATATGAATCTTTTATATAATGCTAAATTTGTTACTTTACAAGGTGAAGCAGACCATGTCCCTATGTAGGCTTGTTTGCATGATATTCGTCATATGGTTAGTACTTAATCAATAGCTTATACAGTTCAACCTAGAACTTAGAACCTTATACAGTTCAACCTTGATGATAAGGTCGCTTTCAATGGAGGGAGTATTGTAACTTGCACAAGAAATGTTGAAGAGAGTGACAAGGAAATAAATGTTATTAAGTAGGAAAGCCATGTGGCAAGTGATCCGCTTTTTATTCCTCCTTCCATTTATCATTGCATTCGTCCATTCGTGCATTTCTGAAATATTTCACTACGTCGTTTATTCCATTTCCACCTTCTCCTTGCTATCTACATCCTTACTTCCATTGCGGCTCACTATTCAACCTTCTCCCCTTTGTTGGGTTGAACTTTGGTAAGTTCATTAGTCATCTTTCTCATTCTAGCAGTTTTCATTTTTTATTACTCTTCATCTCTCACACCTTTTCTCAATCATGGGTTGATCTAGTACAAGGTGCTCTATTTTCTTAAATGTGTTGCTCCATTCATCTCAACAATTATGCGCCTAAACAAATGTTAGTATCTTTTTCATCTATATAATTAAGTTTACGCATTTGGTTAGGTTAATTTATTGGAATTTTGTTTTATTGTTTAATTTAAGTATTTGCTATTTTGCTGAGATAACAATTCGTTGTGTGATTGAGTTACTTGCCAAAGATGTGATCCTTAAGGTTAATGGTAGTGAGTTTGCTAAACCAGGTCCTAGTGTTGTTTTAGAAGTTGTTGAGCTCATTAAAAGAAACCCTAAGAGGTATGTTATGCTCAAGATTAAAAGAGAGGAGTATAATTTTGATGTAAAGGTCACCCTAGATGAGAATTGTGATGGAACTGGGAAAATTGGAGTGCAGTTGGCCCTTAATATGAAAATAGATAAAGTTAGGCCAAAACATTTGGGGCACGCGGTAAAGTTTAATTGGAAAGAGTTTTGGGGTTTATCATATAATATTTTAGATGGGTTAAAACAAACATTCTTAAACTTCTCCCAACTAGCTAGTAAGGTTTCAGGTCCTGTGGCCATTATTGTTGTCGGTGTTCAAGTGGCATGGTTGAATATCGACTATGTTTGTTATAATTTTGGGGTTATTCAAATTATTTGTGATACCCTGAACCTTGAATTTATGAAAGACTTGTTGTGATTACAGTGAATTGTAGTTTGTAGTGAGCTTCAGAAAAAAGTATTTTTCATGATCCTTATCTATAATGTAGTTGCACCAGTATCGTAGCCAGTGTTATATCTGTAGAAGGCGAGGTAAGTTTCTTCCTCCAAGGATGGTATGTGAGAAGCATCCCTTTATTATCAATTCATTTATGTGATCCAGATTGAATTTATGATCTTGGAATATAAACTTACAAGTTACAAATACTAGTTTTGATTATGAATTTTAATATGTCCTCTTTCTTTGCATTTTCTTGGTGATTCATGGATCTTGACAATTTATAGGTTACAACTTGATATGGACTCCCTTTCCTCTACAGATTTTATTGATTTGATTATGCTTCAATGAAGCATTAATACAAATCACAATCTGTGCTTAATTTTTTAATCTTCTAGAATTGATGTATACTTTCTTTTCTTTGGGAATGAGAAAGTGTAGTGATGTTGTATTTATGAAAAAGAGAGTCCAATATATGTCCAAAATTTAATTGTTTGGCATAATTGCAATAACTTTGCTACCTTACATGTCTTGCTATGAACTATGTCATTTTCTATGCAATTCCTCTTCAATTAAATGAACTAAGTAATAAAGATCAAACAAAGTATTCTTTATCTACCAATATTTTCTGGTTAGCTAGCCAGGGTGTTCGCATGAAATATATAATAGAGGTGAATAGGAGAAATTGTTTAATAATGAAGGAAAGAATTTTTTTTGATGAATTGGCCACACTCTTTGATTATTAACCTCAAGTAAGTTAATTACTAATATATTAAAAGCATTGTGCTTGATATACTCTAATTATAGGCAATCCTTTCTACTCTTAAGTGTCATAGCAAGTGAATGAGTGCATCCATACACTTGCAAATTACACTTATGGCATTGATTATTTAACTTTCATATTTTTGTTTTATCATATTTTAGGAAGTTGGTGATACAAATAAGTCTAGGTTTCCTTTAGGTACAATAGGATAATTTCGTGTTAGCAACATTTAGGGACTTTAGGATGATTTTTAGGATGAAACTATATTTAGTCTATTGATTTTGAGTAATTATGGATTTAGTTGTAATTACATTTCAATTTAACTTACTTTTATGTACTATGGTGTTTTTGAGAATGAAATGTTTTAATGATAGATATTTGAAAACTTTGGTAAAAGAAGTTTGTCATGCTTTTTTATTTTCATTATCGTAATTGAATCTTGTTACAAATAAATATTGTTGACAAAAATATATGCATCTCACTAGTGACATTGTCATGTAATGCAAACAAGATAAAGTAGTAACTCACAAACTAAATAATACAAATAAGACAACTTAAAACTTCTAAATTATAATTGTTAAATTGAATAGGGTATTAACCCAAAAAAGTGAGAAAAATAGGGATAATCTTTGCAATAAGTGGCCAATCCATAGTGGGTCGAGTTGGATCGGACCGGTTTATCCGCTTTAACAGCTCTAAAATTAACGCTCATTGCTACAACTCTTATTAAGACCACTGAGTCAAATTACAACATAATTGAACCTACGGTTGACTAAATTAAAAAAAAAAATCATTTGGTCTTGAGTTTAAATCTATTGAGCAAATTTTTGATCCACTTCGAAATTTTTTTGAAGTAAAACACATTCTCTCTACCTCAAATCCGTTAGGTTGGGGGATTTACTAAGCAAATTTGATATAAATAAATTAGTTATGTGATAAAACAGAGTTTTGTAGAGTTGTAGTTTGCTCAATCACCATTGTAAACTTTAAAATAATAATAAAACATATTATGCACATACTTTTACCAAAGAAATTTTCGAACTCAATTCAAATTAAAAAACAAATTAAATTCATATTTCATCCATCGATACTACAAGAGAGAATATAGAAAAAATAAAATTTAAAAAGGTAATGATTTTTGTAAAATAAAATTAAAATAGTTAATTTCTTTTATTTATAATTTTTTAATTTAACTAGTAAAATATTTATATTTGATTTTATTAAAATCATTTTATTTCGAAACATAATTTACTCTATCATTTCATCTTTCATCTCATTTTTTAGGGAAGATTCATCACTACATTGATGGTGCATTATTTTGCAATGGCACAATTTTTTACAATATAAAACAGAAACGTATAACTGTAATTGCAATTTGTAACCTTGATGTTTCGGATGTGAAGAGCTGTGTCGTCTAATGTCTCCACGTCCTCCTCTGCTCGTACTCCGTGTGTCCGGTCCTCCGTATTCGCTCCTCAATTTCCTCCTCAGTGCGCGGGTGGGAGACCTGCGAAAGATTCTCCGATGCCAAAGTCAGTTGAGAGCAATGGCGTTTTTCTATCGAACAGTAATAAATGTGCAGTAAATGCAACCTATCTACCACTCTTCCTGGATATGTATTTATAGTTTTCGCTATGGGCTTGGGATTAGTGAAAAATTAATCACGGCCCAAATTCAGTCCAATAGCTTTTAACCTCCACTTACCTTAAGCCTTGTTAATTAGTAGTACGGTCGATCGGTCTCTCAAAGTTTGGCTTTTGAGCCAGCCAATCCCTATAGGCGGCATGGTTAGCAGGCGGTATGACCGGCTGGCCTCATCGTTTATCTGGATGACGAGGGCAAGGTTGCGCGATCGCGGACGCACGGGCGTCCGACTTGGTGCGCCGAACCTTTGATGATGAATCGAAGAGTAGCGTGTTCCGAAGAGTAGCGTGTTTGGTCTACTGTGGACGTCTGACCTATCTGACGTTCGGTCCTTACTGGTACACAAGCCCCCCAAGCCCTAGTATACGCAATATACGTAGGACTTTGAGTGCGGCGCAGATTGACGAACTTGCATTGGGTCGGATTTCATGGGCTTTTGGATTTGGATTTTTGGCAGGAAACACATGTCGCATCAGCAGTGGCGGAAGTTGAAACGACTTCGAATCTGGAGCGTTGATCGTGCTAGCTTTCGACGGTGCGGATGCACTTGACGGTTACAAAATTTTTTCTATAAATAGGGGATGTGGGTGCTGTCATTTTCACTTTCTCCGTTTCATTCAAGCTTTGAAATTCTTTTTCCCTCAGGTAATAAATGGCTATAGTCCATATTGAATCTGCTTATGAGTCGTCGGGCGGAATTCGGGGGGGTTCGGCGAAGGGTGATGGTGAGCGCAGCGATTCTCCGAGTTCGGTCTCCTCGTGATTTCTGGAAGAGGTCGTCGGGTCTTCGGGGCCGGATCCGGAAGCGCCGGATGTGACGGGCGACCGGATAATCCATGGTGTCCCCATCTTCTTACTCAAGGGTGGTGTTCGTGTAGATGGTTCTCCCTTCGAGCCGGACGGTGAAGGAATAGTGGTATCTGACTAGGCTCCTTACGTCGCTAGCTTGTACGCTTCAGCGTATGCCACCCGCGAGCACCTAGAGTGGAGGGTCAGTCACACTCATATCGTTCGGGATGTAGAGGACTCAAGACTGATCCGGGCGGGAGTCAGTCTGAGAAACGAAAGGGTCTATTACGGGAAGAGGTCAAGCCTGGACGACTTCTTCTACATGTATGTCAACGTCTTCGCTCGCTTTTCGTTCGGGTGCCTTTTACAAAGTTTCAAATGGCCGTCCTTCGGGAGGCTAACATGGCCCCGGCACAACTGCATCCTAACTCTTGGGGGGTCGTGCAAGCGTTCCTAGCTATGTGCTTGGCGGTGGGCGTCACTCCAACGATCCCGGTCTTCTTTCACTACTTTGAAGTCCGTCTGCCTCCCAACGACGGTTGGGTGTCCTTCACTTTAGTTCGGGATAGGACACTCTTTCCTCCCTTCTCGGACTCGTTCAAAAATTTCAAGCACCATTATTTCAAAGTCATCATCGATGCAGTAGGCCGCCACGAATTCCACGATGGCGAGGGGAACCCATTGTTCCCTTTTTACTGGACGAGGGAGCCCCGAAAAATATAAGCGTTCCCTGTGGGAGTGTTGAGTCCGACCGATTTAGTCTTGACGACTGTGAACAAAAGGCGTTCATTATGGTATTATTATGTTGGATTTATTTGTATTCAGTATACTGATCTTAACGTTTCTGAGTTGGTTTGTTTCTTTCAGATCTCATGACGACCCCTACACCCCGCCAATCCAACTATATGGCCTCCAAGAAGCGAGTTGGGGCCAGTTCGTCCTCGGCCCGACCAAGGGTTGCACCGAACGCTCCTCGTCCTCCTTCCACGAGGCGATCCTCCTCGTCCTCCTCCCACGAGGTGATCCTCCTCGTCCGGTCGCTTGCCCCCAGTACTTTCTACACAGCCTCAACAAGTCCCCCAAGCCGAAGTGGCCGGGGGTTCTGCTCCCGGGAACCGGGCGCCCGGACCGGACCCCCTCGGGTCTCGCGGCCGTGCTTCTGGATCCGTCTTCTGAGGCGGCCACCGCCCCTGTTGCTTCTTTGGTGCGGAAGAGGAAGGACCCTGTAGGCGAGGGTAGCAAGGACAAAGAAGCTTCGTCATCCCGGTCGGCGTCGAAGAAGGCCCGCAAGGGTAAAGAAAAGGTCCCGTCGGCTCCATTACCTGGCGGGATTTTTAGTCCGGCGTTCAGCATGAGCGATCGGACGAAATTCCACATGAGCTCCTCCCAGCGAGCTCTTATTGAGCCGCTTTCTGAGTTGGAATTAACCAACGCCATGCTGGAGATGTCGACTTGGGCGGCCTCCCTCACGTGGTATCTGAAGGAGTAAGCCGACCGTCCGGGAGTGGAGGACGTTCGTGCTGAACTTTTGGCCGAGAAGAATAACTCGGCCACCATCCAGTCGGCCATGAAGCAAATGATCCTGAACTAGAATGAATATGACAAAAGGATCGAGCAGCTGGAGGCCGACCTCGAGAAATCCAAGAAGGAAGTTGCTGATGACAACGACTGGCTGGCGGTGGCCTCAGGGGATCACGAACGACTGCTGGAGGAGTGTAGCCAACTGAAAACCAATGTTTGTCGTCAGAGGAGCTCTAAGGTCGGGCTCCTCAAGGCAAACCAAGCTTTGACCAGTGATCTTACCAAGGCCAATGAAAGGATTACAGAGTTAGAGGCGAGCATCGTCTTTGAACATGAGGAGGGTTTCAACAAAGCCCTCCGGCAGGCGTCCTCTTGGCCGACATACAGGAGTCGCTCGCCTTGGGTTTTGATATCGAGAAGGACGTTTTTTATGGCGTCCTTGTTGACCTTAACTCCATGGTTGACGACGAGGAGCCGGGGATTGAAGGGCCCTCTAAAGCCGCGGGAGCCGCCAAGGCGGTGGAGGTTGAAGGTGATGAAGAAGAGGACGGCGGTGATAATTAGGATTTTTTGCTTTTATACTTTGATTTTTTGTTATATGTATTCTTATGGTCGCCCGTCCAACATCTTGGGTTGTCGAGATGTTGGTCGGGCCGTCCTTTTGTAAATGCTGGCATGTTTTGGTGCCTTTGCTGATGAATAAATAACTTCATTTGTTTGGCTCCTTTTAATTTCCGCAATGTATTAATTTTTGTTTCTCGCTCCGCGTATTGATCGTCCAGGAGTAAACCCTTTCTTTAACAGCCTTAGACTTTTTTAAGGCGCGGACGACAGTGGTTCTTCGGAAAGAACTCTCCGTTCACCGTTCGTCTAAGTTGATAGTGGTTCTCGGGGGGACTCTCCGTTCATCAATTTGGATTTTTAAGGTGCGGACGGCAGTGGTTCTTCGAAAAGAACTCTCTGTTCATCGTCCGGCCAAATTGACAGTGGTTCCCAGAGGAACTTTCCGTTCATCAACTTGTACTTTCGTCGTGTTTAACGAGACTAGGGATGAGATAAGGTGGACGTCCTGTCATTTGAATTAATCATTTGAAAATAAGAATACAAGTTTTGAAGAATAATTCAACTGAAATAAAACTTCAAATGTGTGGCGTTCCAAGTGTTTGGAATTGGCCGTCCGTCTAAGTGTTGCAGCCTGTACGCCCCATTTCCTAGTGCTTCGACCACCCGGAACGGTCCTTCCCATTTTGTTGTCAGTTTGTCGTGTGTAGTAACTCGGCGAGCCTCTCCAACCTTCCTCCATACTAGATCTCCCTCTTGAAAGCTCCTTGGTCGCACCTTGGAGTTGTACTTCCTTTCCACCATACGCTTGCATGCTTCGACTCTTAAGGCCGCTCGATCTCGACGCTCGTCCAGGGAATCTAGCTCGATTCTTAGCTCTTGGTCGTTCAGCTGTAAGTCTTCGACTTGTTGGCGCAACAAGGGCTCCCCCAGCTCGACTGGTAACATGGCATGCATCGGTAAGCCCAAAGCACTTCAGGTAGCTCGTCAACCCACGCTCCCTTTCTTTTTCCCAACCGCCGCTTCAATTCGGCGACCACGGTTTTGTTCATCGCTTCCACTTGACCGTTAGTCTGGGGATGTTCTACAGAGCTGGTGACGTGTTTAATCCCCAAACCTTTAAAGAATTCGGCCAACTTTTTATCGATGAACTGGTGGCTGTTATCCGTGATGATGGTTTGAGGGAGGCCGAAACGACATACCAACCTCCAGCAGAATTTCTAGATCTGGGCGGCCGTTATGGGCGCTAAGGGTTCGGCCTCCACCCATTTAGTGATGTAGTCCACGGCTACCAGGAGGAACTTCTTCTAGGATCGGCCTATGGGGAACGGTCCCACGATGTCCATTCCCCATTGGGCGAACGGCCATGGCGACACGATCGTACGGAAAGTGTGAGGGTGCAGGTGAGTGTTATTGGCGTGTGCTTGGCAGCTGAGGCATCTTTGGACAAACGTCTTCGCATCTGCTTCCATGGTCGGCCAATAGTATCCTACCCTCGTCACGCGGGCCTTTAGAGCCCTCCATCTGGTGTGAAAACCACATATGCCATTGTGGAGTTCGTCCATCACATAGCGCGCTTATTCCTTTCCTAAGCACTTAAGAAGGGGGTGGAGAACCCTCTTCTGTACAAGTTGTCCCCCACCAGTAGGTAGCGTGCGATCCTCTTTGCTTCGCTCGATTTGACGGGCCGTCCGTCATCCTGTCGAGACATTATCTCTCTAATTTCAGATCGCCAGTCTTCCTCCTCGCTTGTAACTGTCAGACACTCGATTGAGGGTTGAAGCAGCACTTGACGTACGATAGTCGTTAACTGCCCCTTTTCTTTTCCCGAGTTGAGCTTGTATAACATATTCGCCCAAGTGTTCTCTTCCCTTGGGATGTGCTGGATGTCGACCTTGTCGAACGATCTCGCCAACTCTATTGCACGATGGAAGTATCACAGCAACTGTTCCTCTTTCACCTGGAAGTCACCGTTTATCTGGCCAACGACTAGTTGGGAATCCGTCCGGCAAGTGATCTTCCTTGCTCCCATGTCTCTTGCCAACTCCAGACCGGCGACCAAGGCTTCGTATTCAGCCTGATTGTTAGAGACCTTGAACTTGAATATCAAGGAATGCTCCAACAGGAAACTGTTGGGACCCTCCAACACTATGCCTGATCGATCTACCGGACGCCCCATCCACGTACAAACTCCACTCGTCTTGGTTCATGGGAGGTAACTCGACCACGAAGTCAGCTAGGTGTTGGCCCTTGATCGACCCTCTCGGTTCGCAGCGAAGGCCGAACTCAGATAGTTCTACTGCCCATGACACCATGCGTCCTGCCAGGTCTGGTTTCCTAAGGATTTTTGGAGATGGGAAAATCAATTCTGACGATGACCTGGTGGCTTTGTAAATATGGCCGAAGCCGCCTTAACGCATTTAGCAAAGCAAGCGCTACCTTTTCCACTTGCTGATAGTAGGTTTCTGCATCCAGGAGGGTGCGATTGACAAAGTAAACTAGCCTTGGTTGGGGCCCTTCCTGCGTTAACACGGCGCTGATGGCCGACTCTGACACGCCCAGGAAGACATGCAGATCTTCTCCCGGCACAGAACGGTTCATTACGGGCGGGTTTAGCAGGATGGTCTTGACATGCTAAAAGGCTTGTTCGCACTCGGCGTCCCATACGGAACCTGCTCCCTTCTTCATCTTCCGCAGGACAGGTTTGACTCATTCGACCAACTTTGGAATGAACTGCGACAACGCTGTAAGCCATTCGAAGAGCCTTTGTACTTCTTTAAGGGTGGCCGGGCTTTGCATCTGCAGCACTGCCTCAACCTTCTCGGGATTAGCTTCAATTCCTCTGGATGTAAGCATGAAGCCCAGGAATTTCCCAGCCGATACCCCGAATGTGCATTTGGCTGGTGAAAAACTTTCTCCAAGTCCCTCACATGGCCAACACCATCCGCCGAATGGACGACCATGTCGTCCACGTAAACGTCCATGCATCTGCCAATTTGTTCCCTGAAGATTCGTTCCATCAATCTCTGATAGGTGGCCCCGACGTTCTTCAGGCCGAAGGGCATTACCTCGTAACAGAAGTTTGCCCTCTCAGTGATGAAGGTCGTCTTCTCCCGGTCAGGCCCGTACATTGGTATCTGATTATATCCAGAATAAGCGTCGAGGAAGCTCAACATCCGATGCCTGGAGGCACCGTCCACCAATGCGTCTATGCTCGGCAGGGGGTGAGTCTTTTGGGCAGGCCTTGTTCAAATCGATGTAGTCCGTGCACATGCGCCACTTCCCACTTGTCTTTTTTACCATTACCACGTTGGCTAGCCAAGTGGTGTAGGTGACTTCTCTGACAAAGCCTGCCTCCTTTAGCTTTCCCACCTCCTCCTCGACAACTTTCCTTTTCTCTTTGCCCATCCTCCGCTTCTTCAATGCCACCAGACGGGCCTCCTTGAACAATGTCAACTTATGGGACATGACCGAGGGGTGAATCCCCGGCATGTCGGCCGCCGTCCATGCGAACAGATCCCTGTTCTTCCACAGGAGCGACCTAAGTTCTTTCTCCACTCCGGGCTCTAATCCCCGTGCCATGGTAGTCGTTTGGGAGGGATCCTTCCCTATTAGGATTGGTTGGGTCTCTCCCATAGGTTTCAGCCGGTCTTCCGTGTTCGTCCTTGGGTCGAGGTCGACCATGGCCACTTTAGAGCTAGTCGCCCTCCTCTTCCCTTATCGGGTGTACAGCTTCAGACTCGCGGCATAACATTCCCGGGCCGTCTTCTGATCTACCCGGACAGTGCATATGGTTCCCTTCTCTGAGGGATACTTCATCGTGAGGTGGGGTGTGGACACGATTGCCCCAAAAGCGTTCAGGCATGGCTAGCCAAGCAACACATTGTAAGAAGTGTTAGCTTCCACCAGCAGGTACCGAACCCTTTTCTCCTCGCTGGACCGCCCGGTCCCCAACCTTGTCCTTAACTTCACGTAACCCCGGGTGTCTACTCTCTTTCCCGCGAAGCCAATGATTTGGTCGTTGTAAGGGACGATGAGATCCTTCGATATATCCATCTGCTGGAAAGTTTTCCAGTAGAGGATATTTACTGAACTCCCCTGATCCACCAAGACCTTGCTGACGCCGTAGCGGGCGATCTCAGCCGTTATCACCATTGGATCATCTTGGTCGGGATCGGGCGCGTGGAAGTCTTCATCCGAGAATGTGATGGGCAGCATCGGGCAATGAGGTTTGTCCACTAAATGAACGGACTGTAGGGCCCGAACATGTCGTTTTCGCGCAGACGAAGATGATCCTCCCCCTGCGAAACCTTCCGAGATGGTGTTAGATGCCCCTACAGGAAACGTTCGCGGCTTCTGCTACGGCTCCTGCTCCGTCGTAGCTCCGAACGTGGCGTTCGGCCCGATCATTTCTAGACCTGTCTGGTCTGTAAGCCTGCCAGGGGGTGGATCGTTCCGCGGGAGCCGGGGGACGGTCAACTCGAATGTACTTTTTGAGTTGCCCCGCCCGGATCAACTCTTCAATTATGTCCTTCAGGGTCACACACTCCTCGGTGGTGTGACCCATATTCTTGTGGTAGGCGCAGTGTTTGCTCCCGTCCGCTCCTGATGGAGTAGGTCACTTTACAAGTTCGGGAAGCAAATTTGCGCTTAGTGCCTCCCGGAGGATCTTCTCCCTAGGGGCGTTCAGGGGAGTATACTGCTGAAAACGGGGTCCTCGCCTTGGTTCCTTCTACCTGTGGCCGCTCGATTTTCCTGCCGAACTGTCGGGCTTTCTCCCGTCCACCCTCTCCCCGCTAAGCTCCTGGCTCTCCTTCTTATAGGACAATTTCATCTCTTCTACCCTGATCTCGTCCATCACACGCTCCCTTAACTCCTCCATAGTTTTCGGAGGCCGTCGGCAGACGCTATCTTTAAACGGTCCGGGCTTAAGCGTCGGGAGTATGTAGTGGAGGTCGAGCTCCTGGCTTAATGCCTTCACTCGCCGGACCGTCTTTTGGTACCGGTCCATGAACGCCCTCAACATTTCTTCCTTACCCTGCTTCAGGGTGACCAACTCGAACATGGTCAGGTCCTGCGTGCTGTTGGCCGCAAATTGCCCGTTAAACAGTTGTTTTAGGCTGGCAAAATTCTCTATAGAGTTAGGGGGTAGAGAGTTAAACCACTCCAGTGCTTCGTCTTCTAAGGACAACAAAAACGCCCGGCACCATATAGCGTCGTTGCCTGTTCTGAATGCCATGGCGTTTGAAAACGTTTTGATGTGGGCCTCGGGATCCGTGGTCCCGTCATACATCTTGAATTCCGGCGCAATGAACTTTTTCGAAATCTGAACATCCATTATGCTTTGGGCGAAGGGAAGCATAGTGTGGATGAAGGCTTCGGCTTCACCACCATCCGCCTATCCTCAGTCGCGCTTTCCGCGTGCACTGATTTGGCCTTGCTCCCTTCGGCCTCGGACTCCGTCAGTCTCCAAATTCTGTCGCGTTCGCTGTTGTGTTCCATGTGATCCTCCACGGCGACCTTTCCTTTCTCATTTGCCCGCTCGTCCTCCCCTTCCTTTATAGCGAGCTCCCGGGCTATTCGGGCCTCACAATCGACCTTAACCGTCGCCAGCTCGTCCTCGTGACGCTGTTGCATCTCGTCCATCTTTTGTTGCAAAACTCTGATCATCTCAATCGGGTCGTCCATGCTCATGTTTCTCGTGGTCACCATTGGGTTTTTTAAAACTACACGGCCCCACGATGGGTGATGACAAATTTATGAACACCGAAAAACTACGCCACAAACTTGTTTAACAATCGGCAAGTGTGACCGAATC
>NW_025916944.1:0-26017 GCF_018835915.1 Vigna umbellata
AGCTTACTATGATAGGGAATTAATGGACAAGCTGCATAAACTCCAACAAAGAAACATGAGTGTTGAGGAATATAGGCAAAAAATGGAATTACTCATGTTGAGAGCTGGTATAAGAGAAGAGCCAAGGATAACAATTGCTAGGTTCCAAAGTGGACTCAGCTATGACATAAGAGATAAGGTAGAACTTTTACCTTATAATGATCTCAATGAGTTAATACAAATTTGTGTTAGAATAAAACAACAATTGAAGAGGAAAACTTCATCTAAAAGAGACTACTCTGATTCTTCCTACCCTAGGAAAGAGTCCAAGAGGGAGGGTGAACCCTCCAAATCACAAGAAGAGGGACCTAGGGAAAAGGAAAAAGAAAAATATCCCTCTAAAGGATCTTCTAAAAATGATAGGGTAAAAGAGACCAAATGTTTTAGATGGGGTTACAAAGGGCACTATGCTTCTGAGTGTTTGATACGCTGTCGTTGAAGCTATCAAATTAATACTACTTTTCAAGGAAACTTCAGTATTGCAAGTAGTATTCAAGAAAGTAGATAGGGTTAAAGTAACCCTGAGTCGTCTCCCAATGAACACGAAATTGCTTTCGAATATTTGACTCTTATGGATGTTATGCAATGCTTATGAATAAAAGTAATGGTTGAAGAATGTTTAAAGAATAAATAAGAAACTTAAAAATAGTTATGATGAAATAGGCTAATTCCACTGCTTTTCCAAGATAGATTCATCATTGGTTATTCACAAATAATTGTTCAATTGATTATTATTTAAGTTTCAAATTAATTAAAGTATATTCTTAATTAATTTGAGGGCGATCATGCACTTAACCAAAGTAAATTCTCAATCAAACGCAAAACCTTACTATATTATTCATAATAAATTCAACTAAAGTACATTCTCAATCAAATTCTATTGTGTTTAATCGTGTCTATTCTTAAATCTCCTAACCGAATTAAAAGCTAATCAATCAAAGTAAATTCTCAATTGATTATAGTTGAAATTATTACTAATCAATCAAAGTATATTCTCAATTGATAGTAAAACCCATTCAATCATATGAAAGTTCCTAAATTAAATCAAAGTAGATTCTCAATTTAACCTAAAAACCCTAGAACTCATATAATCAATATGCATGTAGATTCAAACACATTATGATGCAAAAATCTTTGCTTTTAATTTGATAGAGAGATGAAAGACATAGAGAGAGAACAACTTAAATCAATAATAAAAAAATAAAAATTGCATTAACTCAATCTAACCTCAGAATCCATAATGGAATTACAACAGAATAGCCCTAGATGCTTAGCTCTCCATGAATGGAGTTGAATACAAGATGAAATAAGAGAGAGAGAAGTGGTGAATGAATGAATGCAGTGAAGTTCCCCCTAGGTCTCTTTATATAGGGCTTGATTGGGCTTGGACTCTGAATATTCAGTTGACAAAATCTTTTATCTTATATCTTCCAAATAACTAAAAGATTTAGATAATTATAACATTATTTGGAAGATATTTTCTGTTGATATTCCCAAATTACATTAATTCAACAACTGAATTTTATCTTTTAGTTTTTCTGACTTTCCAAAATTGCACAAATTCCCTAAAATTTCTTCTATCTTCTCTTTAGCCCATTCTGAATTTTCCAAATAAAATCTGATTTTGGGCCTTGAATTGCCATTTGGACCAATAAAACTTATATTCTCAGCTGCACAAATAAACATTAGAACATCCAAGAATAATTTATGCGCTAAAACTCACTTTTTACGTCTCTTTATTTCTCAAACCCAACAATTCCAATCATCACAAATTCGCCTAAAATCAACCATTTAAGCACAATTATCCCATCAAAAATTTGAATTTTAAAGAATAAATGTGGGCATAAATATGCACTCATCAGTGTCCTAACAAAAGGTCTACTTATATCCTAGAACATCAAAATGAAGGTGAAGATTCTTCTAGTGATTCAAATACTTCCATATCTGAGGAAGAATCCTTACCATGTGAAGGAGAGTTGTTATTGGTGAGAAGACTTCTTGGAAGTCAACATATAGAACTAAAACAATAACAAAGGGAGAATTTATTCTGCACAAGATGCAAAGTTTTTGAAAACAATTGTTCATTAATTGTGGATAGTGGGTCCTCTTGTAATTGTTGTAGTTCTAGAATGGTGGAAAAGTTGGCCTTAACTACTAGTCCTTATCCCAAACCTTACAAGCTTCAATGGATAAAAGAGGATAAAGAAATAGTAGTCAAAACACAAGTAAACATACCTATCTCCATTGGAAACTATGAAGAAACATTTTTATGTGATGTTGTGCTAATGGATGTTGGGCATGTTCTACTAGGTACGCCATGGCAATATGATCATAACTCCACTCATGATGGCTACACCAATAAAATAACTTTTCTCCACAAAGGAAGTAAAATAACTTTGATTCCTCTTACACCTCAACAAGTGAAAGAGGCTGAAATAAAAATAAAAATGAAAATTGAANAGGCATTATTTTGAGCTTGTTTGAACCTTCATATCACGGAACCTTTGTAGTTTAAATTTCTTTTTGATTTTTGGCTAAGTGACTTGGGAAAATGCCTTGAAGCAATTCCAAGATCACATTTGAACATTGTAATATTTTTGTTTCTTTAGTGTGGAAGTGTGTCAAGGGGCTCCAAGTGTCACTTGCACTTTCACTTAGGGTCGTTTAGCATTTACATTTTGCATCTTTATTGCTTTCTTTAAATTTCTTGTTTGATCTTTTTGTTTTAAGTCTCTGTGGTATATTGGATTGCATAGCATATAGCTAAACCTTCTTTTGGTTTTTAGGAGAATTTCATTACCATTTGAAAATATTTTGAAGGATTTCTACTTAGAAACTAAGGTAAAAGGTAACTCTAAGGAAACTCTGGCTAGGAAGAACTTGGTTTCTAAACTTGTCCAATTGTGACTCACCTCTTCTTTCTGGGAGCTACTTGGAAACATTTTTTTCCTCTAGAATCTCTTTAGAAATCCTTCACCAAAAACAAAGAAAGATTGTGAAAACCTTTTCACTCATTACTTGTGCAAGTTTTTGAAAACCTTGTGAAAATCATTTCTACAAACTTGACAAGGATGAGTCAATCTAGTGTCCAAGGAAGTGTGAGACCTAAAAGTGAGAGCTTACAACTAAGAGAGGAATTTGAACAAAAGTTCCAACAAAGGGACAAAGAGATTAGTGAGCTCAAGGATATGATTGGTCAAATTTTGATCAATCAAAACAAGGGTAAAAAGAAAGAAAGGTCTTCACATAGAAGAAGAGAATACCTTGGAGATACATCTGCTCCACCTAATGAACCTAAGCATTATAGTAGTCATCACTATGATGACCACTATCAAATACCTCTTAGGAGAAATCATAGAGTGAGAGAGCATCACCCAAGGGAAATCAAGATTGACCTTCCTCCCTTCCATGGAAAAGATGATGTGGAAGAATATTTGGAATGGGAGATGAAAGTTGAGCAATTGTTTGAGTACCACCAAATAGATTATGAGGGGAGAGTAACCATGGCCTCTTTGAGCTTCCAAGGCTATGCCTTATATTGGTGGATGACCTTGGTAAAAGACCTGAGAATGAGACACCTACCTTCCATTAGGTATTGGAATGAGTTTAGGTTCGCCTTAAGAAGAAGGCATGTGCTAGCTTACTATGATAGGGAATTAATGGACAAGCTGCATAAACTCCAACAAAGAAACATGAGTGTTGAGGAATATAGGCAAAAAATGGAATTACTCATGTTGAGAGCTGGTATAAGAGAAGAGCCAAGGATAACAATTGCTAGGTTCCAAAGTGGACTCAGCTATGACATAAGAGATAAGGTAGAACTTTTACCTTATAATGATCTCAATGAGTTACTCCAAATTTGTGTTAGAATAAAGCAACTATTGAAGAGGGAAACTTCCTCTAAAAGAGACTACTCTGATTCTTCCTACCCTAGGAAAGAGTCCAAGAGGGAGGGTGAACCCTCCAAATCACAAGAAGAGGGACCTAGGGAAAAGGAAAAAGAAAAATATCCCTCTAAAGGATCTTCTAAAAATGATAGGGTAAAAGAGACCAAGTGTTTTAGATGGGGTTACAAAGGGCACTATGCTTCTGAGTGTTTGATACGCTGTCGTTGAAGCTATCAAATTAATACTACTTTTCAAGGAAACTTCAGTATTGCAAGTAGTATTCAAGAAAGTAGATAGGGTTAAAGTAACCCTGAGTCGTCTCCCAATGAACACGAAATTGCTTTCGAATATTTGACTCTTATGGATGTTATGCAATGCTTATGAATAAAAGTAATGGTTGAAGAATGTTTAAAGAATAAATAAGAAACTTAAAAATAGTTATGATGAAATAGGCTAATTCCACTGCTTTTCCAAGATAGATTCATCATTGGTTATTCACAAATAATTGTTCAATTGATTATTATTTAAGTTTCAAATTAATTAAAGTATATTCTTAATTAATTTGAGGGCGATCATGCACTTAACCAAAGTAAATTCTCAATCAAACGCAAAACCTTACTATATTATTCATAATAAATTCAACTAAAGTACATTCTCAATCAAATTCTATTGTGTTTAATCGTGTCTATTCTTAAATCTCCTAACCGAATTAAAAGCTAATCAATCAAAGTAAATTCTCAATTGATTATAGTTGAAATTATTACTAATCAATCAAAGTATATTCTCAATTGATAGTAAAACCCATTCAATCATATGAAAGTTCCTAAATTAAATCAAAGTAGATTCTCAATTTAACCTAAAAACCCTAGAACTCATATAATCAATATGCATGTAGATTCAAACACATTATGATGCAAAAATCTTTGCTTTTAATTTGATAGAGAGATGAAAGACATAGAGAGAGAACAACTTAAATCAATAATAAAAAAATAAAAATTGCATTAACTCAATCTAACCTCAGAATCCATAATGGAATTACAACAGAATAGCCCTAGATGCTTAGCTCTCCATGAATGGAGTTGAATACAAGATGAAATAAGAGAGAGAGAAGTGGTGAATGAATGAATGCAGTGAAGTTCCCCCTAGGTCTCTTTATATAGGGCTTGATTGGGCTTGGACTCTGAATATTCAGTTGACAAAATCTTTTATCTTATATCTTCCAAATAACTAAAAGATTTAGATAATTATAACATTATTTGGAAGATATTTTCTGTTGATATTCCCAAATTACATTAATTCAACAACTGAATTTTATCTTTTAGTTTTTCTGACTTTCCAAAATTGCACAAATTCCCTAAAATTTCTTCTATCTTCTCTTTAGCCCATTCTGAATTTTCCAAATAAAATCTGATTTTGGGCCTTGAATTGCCATTTGGACCAATAAAACTTATATTCTCAGCTGCACAAATAAACATTAGAACATCCAAGAATAATTTATGCGCTAAAACTCACTTTTTACGTCTCTTTATTTCTCAAACCCAACAATTCCAATCATCACAAATTCGCCTAAAATCAACCATTTAAGCACAATTATCCCATCAAAAATTTGAATTTTAAAGAATAAATGTGGGCATAAATATGCACTCATCAGTGTCCTAACAAAAGGTCTACTTATATCCTAGAACATCAAAATGAAGGTGAAGATTCTTCTAGTGATTCAAATACTTCCATATCTGAGGAAGAATCCTTACCATGTGAAGGAGAGTTGTTATTGGTGAGAAGACTTCTTGGAAGTCAACATATAGAACTAAAACAATAACAAAGGGAGAATTTATTCTGCACAAGATGCAAAGTTTTTGAAAACAATTGTTCATTAATTGTGGATAGTGGGTCCTCTTGTAATTGTTGTAGTTCTAGAATGGTGGAAAAGTTGGCCTTAACTACTAGTCCTTATCCCAAGCCTTACAAGCTTCAATGGATAAAAGAGGATAAAGAAATAGTAGTCAAAACACAAGTAAACATACCTATCTCCATTGGAAACTATGAAGAAACATTTTTATGTGATGTTGTGCTAATGGATGTTGGGCATGTTCTACTAGGTACGCCATGGCAATATGATCATAACTCCACTCATGATGGCTACACCAATAAAATAACTTTTCTCCACAAAGGAAGTAAAATAACTTTGATTCCTCTTACACCTCAACAAGTGAAAGAGGCTGAAATAAAAATAAAAATGAAAATTGAAAAAGAAAGAAAATAAGAAGAAAGGTTGGATAAACAACCTTCTAAAGGAGAAAAGAGAAAGGAGAAGAAGGTATACATGTTTTTAAATTCTTCATCCAAAGGTAAATAGCTTGAATATTGTTCTCAAAAATATCACTTTGTTTCATCATATAATGAAGGGGAATGTTCAAAACAAAGTGAAAGAAAAAATAAAATAAAGGCCAAGGATACTTCTAAGAAAATATTTTTCAAAAATAAAAGGCCTTCATTCTGTATTCTTTTCTTTGCATACATCCTTTTAATATTCATCTTTGTTGTTTATTGTAGATATACTTTTGATCCAGGAGGGAAGTACTAAACCAAAGTTGTGCTTCTTTATACCTTTCCGATTTGAGGATAAATCATTTTTCAAGAGTAAGGCTATGATGGAAACCTAACTAGGGAAGCCATCCAAAGGAGTGCCAACTCGTACTAAGGCTAGGAAAGGGAAGTTGAAGAACAAACTTTAAAGGCTCTTTCTTGATTTTCTTTCTCTATGTCTTAGAAGGATTCCTCTTTTAATACTATATATGGTTGTTTTGTTTATAGGATACAATAAAGGTAAGAGCCATGGTCAAGTAATCATATTTGGGAAAAGCATTCTTCAAGGGATCAGTACCAAGGCCGCTCCAGTGCCCTCAGACAGGGGGGCTCCAGCTCAGATGCACCAAATGGACTTCCTGGCTCACGTGCGCGCTCCAGCGCCCTTAGATAGGGCGGGCTCCAGCGCAAGCGAAGCAACCTGAAGCACGTTTTGGCAGCATTGTCCATGTGACCCAACTGACTTGGCCTCCAAGCTCATCTTTTATTTTAAATTTTGGAGGGAAATTAGCTAAAAATTGAGGCCCTTCGTCACCTATAAATAAGAGGGCATCCCCTTTGTAATTCTCACTTTTAGCTTAATGAAATGTTGCAGAAATTTTTTTCTAGCCCTATTGCTCTTGAGTCACTCTTTCTCTTCACTTTCTCTACCATTTCCTCTAGCTTCCTTCCATAGTAGGAAGACTTTCTGAGCTGAGAGGTCTCTACACACACTTCTTCCTTTAAAAAAACCACACCAAAACACCATTCATCTACTTCCATTCTCCTGCACTTTCCTGGCTTGCTATTTGGAGTTGCAACCTGCGAGTTCCAAGTATGGCAAGCTTCCATCAGGAGGCGACTTCGACAACTTAGGCGCATCTTGAGATTTGAAATTAGGGTTTTAATCGTTCTCTGGTTTTGGGAATTTAAGGTTTTTGTTTCGAGTTGGGTTTTTTATCTCATGGTCTTGCTTGTGTATTTTCTTTTGCGTTCGATCTGGCTGTGGTGGTTTCCACATTCCAAGCATCTTAGAAGGTGGATGCAGGTCACAACCGATCGGTCTTGCGAAAAGCAGAAAAACTAGGGAAACCGAATGTAAGAAAAATAAAATAAAAAACACTCTACTGCCTCGGAAATAACCGCTGGCGTTTCCTTTGACTGCACTAGTGCCGGCTCAAACCCATGGTGGGCTCGGTTAGCCTGTAGGTTACAACCCATTTTGACACTACTACTAAATTCTAACTAGAAACCAAAACTAAATACTTAACTATTTAAACTGTAGAAATTAGTCTAAAACTCACAACCTAAAACTATAATTATTTTAAATTTCAACTATATTTTACTAATACTACCTTAAGTTATCTAGTCTATACTAATTCATACTAATATTTACTATCAATTACACTAACTAATACACTTAAGAAAACAGACCTAGTCGTCCAGCTAACAAATTTTTCTCCCCTAGCTGAGGCAAACCAACTGGCTAAGCGAGTTGGCTCACCCAACTAGCCAATTCTACCCTCCTAACTAGAGCCAAAACAACAAGCTCTCAAAGTTAATCGAGCTGGTTCGCCCAACTAGCCAATTTTGCTTGCCTAGCTAGAGCCAAAACAGCAAGCTCCCCAAGCTAAGTGAGTTGGCTCGCCGAACTAGCCAATTCGGCTTGCCCAACTGGACTACATAATTTTGCAACACTAAAACTACAAAATTAGCACTTCTAGACCACCCATTACCTCTTCTAACCATTTTTACCAATTTATAAACTTATATTGGATTATAAACTATTTTAAACTTAAACAAAAGTGTATAACATATCTTAAACTAATAATCAATTGTTTATAACAAGACATCAACCCAAAAACCTCTAAATTTTTAACTTAGAGACCAAATTCATATTCTACCTATTCTAGCTCATTTTTAAATAACTTAAGAACTCTAACAAGTCATAAATGACTTAGTAACACATCACAAACCTTTTATTTGGTCACATAACCATTTATTAAAAATCTCGATAGTCCAAACCCCTAAAAATACTCTTAAAACTAAGTAAACCATCATCAAAATGTTATTACCTCCCTTCTAAAACAAATTTCAACCACTTAAAACCTCTAACAACTCTCAATTCACATTTAAACAGATTCTAAGACTTCACCTCCTCTTTCTAGCCCTTACCCCAAGAACTCACACACCAAAGATACAAAATTGACCAATAATTATTACCATTCAACCTAGTTCAATTCCCATCTACATTAAACCAAATTAAACACCACCAAAACACCACCAAAACACCTCAACAACACAATTTATCATACCATTAGAGTTTCACACAGAATCATTCAACATCAACAATCATCATATGATCAATTTCACTTATTCAACAATTCACATTATTAGCATTTTAATCATAAACATCCAATATCTACAACTACACATCCTAATCAATATCAATTCATGCTTTATAAAATTTACTACGCTTAAGTCTCTCAAAGGTCGCCCAAGCTTCGTGGTGGTTTCCTACGCTTAAGCCTCTCAAAGGTCGCCCAAGCTTCGTGCTTCTGACGCTCAAGCACCCAAAAGGGGCGCCCGGGTGGTGAACGACATTGTTCTGCGCTTAAGCCTCCAAAATAGCGCCCAAGCTTCGTGCTTCTTACGCTCAAGCGCCCCAAAAGGGGCGCCCAGGCGGTGAGCGACACTCTTCTATTCTCCAGGCCTTTCTGAGCTCTATCTCCTTGGCACTTCATCTCTGCCTTCCATATTATCTCATTTCTTGCCAAAACAAGGGGAATTAGTCATAATAGTTGAGTGAATCTGAGAGAAACACTTTATCCTGTGAGGTTGAAATTGGGCTGCTACTTCTCTGAATTGTAATATTTTGCTTGTTTTGGTTGAATCTAATTGTTATTTGCTTGCTAGAGTTACTGAAACTTGGATTTAGAGTTGGTGATTCTGTTTGTGTAGTTATTATTAGAGAAAAATAGCTGGTAGTTGTGTAATTAGCAGAGTTTAGTTTAATTGTGAAAGAGTCCAGTGTTCCTAGTTATGTGTTTAGTCTTTTCCTTTGTAGATTGAGTTTTTCTTTTCCTTTTGTCTTTCTTGTTTGCTCTTGCCCAGGAGGGAAGTTGTCTAAGTGTGGGGGTGTGATAAATCTCAAGATTTGCATATTTTTCTAGATTAAAACTCTTTTCTTAAGGTTCTTTAGCTTTTAATTATCTAGAAATAGAATAGATTAGTTTAAATAACTAGAAATAGCTTTTAAATAAGAATTTGGTTAATTTTCTCTTTTTAGGCAAACAAAATAGGTTTTTAAGTAATTAGATTTTTTTAGAAAAATATTTTAGAAAACAAAGTAAAAATAGTTTCTAGAATAGGTTTTTTTTTTTAATAATTTGTTTTAACTCTTTAATTCATTTTATTTTGTAGGTTTTTGGGCTGATTGAAAGCTTACACTGGGCCACTGGAATGCAGTGATACATTGGGTTGCTGCTGATATTTAATTAGGATTAAGTGGAGAATTTGGGCCGCCGAATTGGGCCACTGCTGCTGTTCTGAGGCTGCCACGCTTGGAGTTGGAATTGATGCCACTGAATTGGGCCGTTTTAAGTTGGGGCGCTGCTGTTTGGAATGTTGTTGCTGCCAACTGATTAATGAAGCTTTGAACCGCTGGTTGCACACACATCTGGGCCACAGTGCTGATCTAAAGTAGAGCACTGGATTGGAATGAAACGTTGCGTTTCAGATGCTGTCATTGGGGGTCTCAGATTTGCAAATCATTTTGGCAAAATGAAAGAAGTTTTCGTGCATTTAAGTAGAAGAAAAGAACCCTCCAGCTAGGGCAAAAAAAGAAAGAGCGAAGTGAGAGCAGCTTCGTGCGAACCTGCCCGGAGATGGAAGAGGCTGACCGGCAAGAAAAAGAAGCTGACCGTGGAGAAGGAAAGCTGACTGGAGCTGCCCGTTGGAGAGGATCGAATGGCTGGAAACGCGAGCTAAAAGCAAAAGAAAGATGAATATCCGATGAGGTGAAGAGAAGCATCCAAGTGAAGCAAGGTTCCCTTCTCCCGTTTATTTTCTTTTTAGTTTTCGACCCTATATAAAGGGCTTTCACCATGTAAATAGATATATAGAGAGAACACTTCTTCACACACTTTTTACCCTTTCAGTTTACAGTTCTCCGTTCTAGAGTTTAGGGTTTTATTCGCTTTTCTTAGAGTAGGATACTGTTCTTGATTCTGGATTTCACTGATGAGATTCATGGAACCGTGACAATCCGTGAGTTCCTCATTCGGTGATTTCTGGTAAAGTGTTTGTAATTTTCCTTTTTCATATTAATAAAGTTCAAATTCATATTCTCGTTTGTGTTGATTTTGTTCTGTGATTTTGATTTCTGCCATTGTTATGTTCTGAGAAAATGAATTGGATTCTATATCTCTACATTCTATAATTCCTTTTGGAATTAAATGACTCTGTATTGAGAAATTTTTACCGAGAAGTCTTCTCGAGTTAGAGTTGAATCCAATGCATAAAGATTGATTCGGTTTTGTGTTTTTATTTTGTTTCTTTCTATATTCCAGTATGTGTGATTTCAATTTCAGTGTTGTATTCCTGTTCTTGTGAAAGTGTGCATTGATTGAATAATTGAGTGAGAATTTCCATTTTAAGTTCTGAAATATGAACTCAAAAGACCCCAAGGAGGGCTTACATTTTTCGGAATGTCTTTCTAAAGAGGAATTGAGACTCTTTCATTCAATTTAATGTCCACTCTTTCGGTTTTGATACATGTATATACCACTTCTTTTCTGCATTCTTAGTTTCTTTTTCAGTTTTAATTTTAGTTTCCTTGCTCTGTTAACTGTTAGCATTCATAGGTTAGTTTTAGTTGCATTCACTTCTCATTTTGTTCTGTTATACATAGATTCTATAGTTTAGCTTAAGTTTCAGATTTTATTTCTTTGCATTTTATTTCTTTATTTTGTTATTTTTCTTTAAACAGATTTCAATTGCTTTATTCATTTCTTTTTAAATTTCATTGTTTCATTTAATTTCTTTCCCCACCTTGTAGTAGTTAATTAGGTAGTAAAAAAAATCAAGACTAAACTCTACATTTCTAAAGCATAATTCTAGCCGAGTCTTTGGATTGATACCTAGGTTGTCCCTTTACTACATTAGTGGGGAAACTTAGTTTGTTCTGATTTTGTGCGACCAATCTCAGTTTAACAATGATCAATCAACCAAACAAAGATGCAATCAGAAATTCGAAGAACCACTCCTCACCAAGGAAAGTGTTTCACTCAAGCACTCAAAAGTGTATCACTCAAGCACTCAGAGGTGTATCACTCACTAAGAGGTGTATAGTGAGGTGTTGGTGTATTTTTCACTCTACTATCACAATGTCAGAAAAATTAACTTTGCCTTTATAATAGCATATTAACTTTTACCTCAAGTACCTATTTCATACACTATGATCCATCACCTATATAATAGCATATTGATGAGTCACCATTTTTCATTTTACACTTAGCTTCCAGCACCATATTTTGTCAGGGAATTGTGCTTAATTATCAATTATTCTTGCATTTTCATTATTTGGGCTCAATTTCAAGACTAATTGTTATTTTATTTAATTTGCATTATTTGGGCTTAATTATTTCAATCACATTTTTGTGTAGAACAATCACGGTTGAAAGGTTGAGAAAGATCTGCTGAAGATGAATGAACGGTCTTCTAAAGGATTGAACGAATGATCTGTGAAAGATTACATTAAATGGTCGAACAATCCTCAACGAACGACAATGCATTTGTTCATTGAACCGAACGGCATGAAACTTTCATTGAACCGAACAGTTAGCTACCAATAATGGGCGAGCACGGGAATGGAATTGTAGTGACCGAACGGTGAGCTAGAGCATAAACCGAAAGGACATGCACCATAAAACGAACGGTCTCAGCAATTGCTGTTGACCGAACGGTCTTGTAAAGACTGAACTGCACACTATCTCCTGAGCCTCTAGTGACCGAACGGTGGGATCCTTTATTAACCGAACGGTCATATGAGATGACCAGATATTGCAAACACAATTTGGGAATTCAAGAGGGTGGCCACGTCAGTGTTAGAAGGGCGGTTTTGTCTTTTGGGATCTATATACTTGAAAATTCACCTTCACTTGCCCTAAGTCTTCCAGTCGCCACCAGACGTTTTCTCCTGGGAGCATCTTTTTCCTCCTCCCCTTGGGAGGTTTTGGGTTTGTTTTCATTTTCCATCTTCATCTTCATGTATTGAATCTTATCTAATGTAAATTCTAATTTCCACTTTGCGTTCTTTATTTGATGTTGTTGAATCGTTATTTTCATTTACGCATTACCTTTTGTTTCCAATCCCGTTTTCACGTTTGGATTTTGGATCCAATTACTTTCATTTTCCAATTTATTGTGAGTATCGTCTTAACTTAATTCGTTTCATCCAGTTTCATTGTTTATTCCCAATTATGCATTTTAATTCTGTCAGATTTTTGTTTCCATTTTACGTTTTCAACTTTGTTCATTTATGTTTTTCAGCTCATTTTCACTACAGCCTCTGTTTGTGGTTTGATTTACATTTTCTAGTTGTGTTTAAAAGTTCGTTTTTCTTCATTCCAGCTCTGCATGTTAATTCTAGTTCAACTAGTTCAATTTACTGTTCACCGCGTTTTCTGGTTCATTTCTGCAACGTTTTGTGCTTCTCCATTTAGACAGTCCGGTTTTTAACTTTGTATGTTCGGTCTCTAACATGTTAAGAGATCGTTCGGCTTTTTCTGCTAAGTTTTCAATATCTGCTGTTTTCTTAACGCTCGGCCTAGGTGCACAATCGTTCGGTCTCTAACGTCACTGTTAGAGATCGTTCGTCCATATCTTTGTTCTGCTTTTTATTATCGTTGCTATGTGACGTTCGACTTGTCTTGTTCCTTGTTAGGACGCTCGGTATTTAGCGACCGTTCGCTCATTTCCTTTTTCGGAGACCGTTCGGTCTCAATGTTATTACCGCTCGTTTTTTACTTCTGTGCAATTTATAGTGCACCGTTCGGTCAGTGCTTTAGACCATTCGGTCTTTTATATCACTGTTCGGTTTTAACACTGATGGTTAGAACCGTTCGGTTTTCTGCTTTCAGCTTTTAATTTTGTTAGTTGTCTTTAACTCCCAATTTTAATTTAATTCAATTTTTTGCACAAAACCTTACAAAACACCCCCCACTTCGTGTTAAATCTGAGACTGAACCCACAATATTGGTCCTTGAGAGACGACCTAGGAGTCACTTCCTAGTAACTATACTGCATTAATTTTGCAATCAACTTTTGTGTGAGGTGCGACCCTCTCAACACATATCATACATCATCTCAACATCAATCAATACACTGGAGCATCACAAAGCAATACTTATCACAAAACACAACACAGTTGAATCAAAGCAGTGTAATTTATCCAAGTAGAGTACAATCAACAAAACAATTGATCAAAAGGAAAACACTGAAAATAGAAACATAATAAAGTTTAACAATCAAAGCAATAAAAATAGTAAAATAAAAAAAATCTTGTTCTATAACAAAGCTAGCATCCATCAGTAGATGCCAAGTACAATTCATCAATCATCATCATCAGAGTCCTCATCCTCCTCAGCTTCCTCATCCTCATCCTTAGCATCCTCATCCATGGCTGAAGCTCCAACTGCTTTAGCTTTACCACCCTCCTATGTTGGGTCAGCGGGCCATGCAACTCGGGTTGCAAAGTCCTCCTAAGATATGAACTGTCGCTCAGGAAAGGCAGACGTCAATGTCCTCAACAATTCATGCTCGCCCCTGTATACGACAATCACTCTAGCATCTAGCAAAGAAAAGTACATGTCCCGCATCTAAAAAGGAGCGGCCTCATGAACTGGCTACTTGGCTAGTGATGGTGCTCTCCTGTGTACCTTGGGCTGTTGTGGTGGTGGCATTGGTTGGCCTGGCTCATCCACTGCACAGTAGTGTGTAAAGTAGGTTGCATACAACTCCTTTCTTAGACACTCCAGTGGTGGACTAGACACATCAATACCTATAATCTCACAAAGATGAGTGATCAAGGAGGGGTGTCCCAAGGGTGCCTTGTTGCTTGCACCACGGGCAAAACTTTGGATTTCATCAGCTATAACTTGCTTGACGTTGATGTTGAGGCCCCTGAGAACACAGTAAAGGAAGATGGCCCTCTGAATAGTGATGTCTGTCACATGGGAGCATGGTTGAATGTTGGCATGAGTGAAAGCCATCCAATACTTTGTCAAAGGCGTTAGATGGAGTCTTATGATATGGATAGGTGCCCTAGTCCTGTTTCTCTGAAAGTGCCCTCCGGGAACACATAAAGTCCGCTCCACATCATCATAGTCCACTCCTTCCATCACAAACATAACATACTGGCATTGCTCCCCCTCCCAGTCTATACCAAGAAAATTGTTAATGGTGTCAGCATCAAAAGCAACCTTCTTACCCCTTACGTAGCTAAAGTACGTCTCTTGCTCTCCCCCCAATGCTTTTGCATTTGTATAGAATTCTTTGATGATGGCAATGTTGGTGGGAGAGGGGTAGGTTGCCAAGTGGCCCTAGTCTATATTGTTCAGCTCCCTTTCAAATTGAGGAGCCAAGGATGGTATGTTGGCCACCTTCCCCTCCATCAGTAGCCTCCTTCCCTCTACAGTTGGGATGTATCTCTCATGAGCTGCAGTTTTGAATTTAGTAGAGTAGAACTGCTTCTTCTCCTTCCTCTTGGTTCCTTTGTCTTTATTACCAAGAGTTTTGACCCTTTTTCCTGATGAAGAAGTCATTCCTGCACATAGAGATTCACAAAACAAACATAGAAATCATCAACCATTAGTCCCAAAAAATCAACAAACTCTCCTTATTCAGGCTGAGGCCAAATAGAGATCCCTTAATACCACTTGCACATAACCAAATAGCCAAGAAACAGAACAAATAATAAAAAAATGAAGTAGGCCAAAATCCCACTTAAGCCCTACTTAAAAACCCAATCTGCAGATCACGCCGCCCAGGCGCCCCACGAGGGGCACTTAAGCGGCGAGCGACACTTTTCTCCCTTAGCTTTTTGGCTTGTTTTAGGTATTCCTCGCCTTAGGATCTCAGATTCAACTTAGAATTTTCAAGTTTCTTATCCCTAGCTTTCAAAACAACACTCAAATCAAACAATTAATCTCTCTGCACCCCTCAAACATTGAGTTTTTAAAGATTGTTCACACTAGAAACAAGCAAACACAAAATAAACAGAAAAAAAATTCAAATGACAAAAAATCCAAACTAAAGAAACAATAATAAAAAAAATAAAAGTTTATAAAACATTGGGTTGCCTTCTAGTAAGTGCTTCTTTAAAGTCACTAGCTTGACCCAATAAGCTTATGTCACATCTTTGATCCTAGTGTCATCTTTTCCTTCTCCACACCAACTGATCTTCAGTAGCTTCCTATTCACCTTTTTGCTTTTTCTGGAAATTGGAGATTCAATCTTTATCAGTCCATCCGTTCTGAGTTTTTTCACAACCCACAACTTTTTGTTGAATCTCACTAGGATGTCTGGTCTAAGTACTTTATGTTTCTCTAAGGAGTCTTGATGAACACCTTTTCCTTTGCTGTCTTTTTCTTCTTCATTTACTTGTGGCAGAAAACACTTTTTTACCTTTCTTCCCTAGCTTGGCAGCTTTAGTACTAATCTCTGGTGCATCTCCACATGCAGCTTTGAGACTAGTCTTCTTCACCTGGATTTGCTGCTCAACATTGAAGACATTGAAAATCACTTCCTCTTCTTGGTCTTTAAGTGTTATAGTTCCATCATCAACATTAATGATAACCTTGGCCGTTTTCATGAATGGCCTTCCAAGAATTATAGGGATCTCTCCAAATCTTCCTCCATCTCCACTACTACAAAGTCTACCAGGAATCCGAGGTTGTCAGTTTGAACCATCACATCTTCCACCACACCATAGGGCTTTTTGGTGGATCCATCCGCCATAAACAGAGTCATCCTTGCAGGCTTGACTTCAAGACCGCCAATCTTTTCAAGAATAGATAAGGGCATCAAATTGATACTGGACCCTAATCAATTAGGGCTTTCCCTATTTTATGGCTCCTAATAGTGCAAGGAATAGTGAAACTTCCTGGATCTTAAACCTTAGAAGGAAGTGCCTTTTGCAAGATCACACTGCATTCTCCCTGTACCTCAATTGTTTCCTCCTCTAGATATTTCTTTCTTTTGAGGAGTTTCTTCAAAAACATAGCATATTCAAGAATCTGCTGCAATGCTTCAGTCACCAGAATTCTAATCCCAAATTTTCTGAAGATTTCTTCAAAGCACCCTAATTTCATCTCTTTTTCTTTTCTGGAACACTCCTCAAGGTGATGAAGATTTTTCTTAATTTTTTCTTTTTTTCTCTTAACCTCTTTTTCTCTTCTTTCTTCTTTTACAGTCTTTTCTTTTTCTTTTCTCTCAATTTTAATTTTTCTCTCTTCTTTATCTTCTTTCTCTTTAACTCAACTTTTTTCTTCTCTCTACTTCTTTGTCTTTCTCACTCTTATCTTTCACACTCACAATAGCCTTGCATTCTTCCTTGGGGTTAACTTCAGTATTAGACCCGAAACTTTTGACAAGTATCTCTTCCAACTTTTTGGCTATTTGACCAACTTGCATCTCTAGATTTCTTATAGCAACTTCAGTGCTTTTCTGATTGGAGAGAGTTGCCTGCATGAACTGTTGGAGAGTCTCCTTAAGCTAGAGAGGGTTGTTGTTGCCATTGTTGTTATTGTTGAGGTGGTCTATTGAATTGTCGACCAGCTTGCCCAAATTGACTTTGTCCCATGCCAGTGGTAAAAGAGTTCTACACCAATGCAAGGCGGCTGGGTGATTATCCCACTGGGAATATATGAGCTATGTTAGAGGACACACCATTCGGTATGATCTTGATGCCATTAACAGGTTCTTAAATACAGAATGGGCTAGTGAGCAGTGTTAGTTTGCTCTGAGTATGGAAGAAGGAGCAGACTTTGTTGATGTGGAGAGCGTGCTTTGTGTGATTGGAGGGCACTTTCAGAGAAATAGGAATGTTGTTGTTGTGAATATAAGGAGAGATGATCTGACTCATGTAGCAAAGTATTGGATGACATTCTCTCATGCTAACATCCAACCTTGTTCGCATGTCTCTGATATTACTGTCAGCATGGCTCTTCTTCTGTACTGTGTGCTGAGAGGGATGAGCATTAACATTGGCCAGGTCATAGCCAATGAGATACAGGTGTGTGCAAATACTATGAACAACAAGACACCTTTGGGGCATCCTTCTCTGATCATGCAACTCTATGAGCTAGCTGGAGTGAATATTTCTACATCGCCGTTTGAGAGGCCTAGGAAGGCGATTGATGAGGCCTACTATAGTATTGTGGTGGAGATGAGGCAGTTGAGCCAGTACCACCACGCCAGCCTCCTAGAAGGAGAAGACCACCATAGGCACCTGCATAGCCTCATGATGCAGAGCCGTTTTAGATGAGAGATATGTATTTGTCTCTTATGGATGCTAGGATGCAATCTATCCACAAAGGGCAGGTGGCCACATCAGAGATGATCATTGGGATGTATGATACACCCCTAGGACATCGATGGACCATGGATGAATTCAATGATGTGGTGGCATGGCTAGAGGAGCAAGCTTAGGCTAGTGAAGCTGGAGCAGCTGAAGCTCAGCTGTGAATAATGATGAGGATGATGATGATGACTTTGAAGATGCTGAAGAAGAAGGAGAAGAGGAAGATTCAGATGATAGCAGGGGTTGATGAGGAGTAGAGATATCATTTACTGATGGATGCTATCACCTCTAGAGCAGGATTTTTTCTATCTTTTGTTTTGTACTGTTGAACTTATTTGCTTCTGTTATTAGAATAGGTTGTGATGTACTCAGTGTGAAACTTAATCTGCTATGATGGTTTGCTTTTGATTTTTGCATGATGAGTATTGCTTGATGATGCTTGGATATTGACTGATGTCGGGATTATGCACTATATGCTGATATACAGGTGGTTGTTCACAAGCTATGTGAACAGATGCATGATGTTGTGATTGTGATTATGATGCTAAGCAGAATGTGTATGTGGAATGTTGAATGAGCATATGTGTGATGTTTTGAACTCGAGAGTTTTTGTGATTTAATGCTATTACATTGAAAGCATGAATTACTTTGCCCAGTTTTTATGATTTAATCACTTGCTTGTATGTGTCATATGATTAAGGCCATTTGTTTGTAACCCTTTATTAGCCAAATGCATTATTTTAGCCCAATAAAAGAGAGCACAATGTGTCTATCCTTTGAACCTTTAGCCTTAAATATGATGTGAAAACCCTTTTTGAAAATCTTTACCTTGAGTTGAGTTGAGAATATCTTGTGGTATTAATAAAGGTTCAAGTTTGGGCTTGTTGGGAAGTCTAACAAGGGAATATAAAAGGCATTGAGCTAAGCACATGAAAAGAAAAATAAAAAGGAAAGAAAAGAAAGAAAAAGAAAAACTCAGTGCAAAAGAAAGTTGGGAAGAAGTAAGAATGATTGTGTTTAAATGATGATTTACTTGACTCAAGGATTTTGTGATCTAGAAAAACTAATTTTCTTGTTAGCCCAGCCACATTATAAGCCATAGAAAAGTCCTTATGATGACACTTACTTATGAATGTGTTTAACTGTGGTTAAATGAAAGGCAAAGTTAATTCATGTGACACTGTGATAGTAGAATGAATGAGTGACCTCTTATACACTTGTGTGTTTGAGTGAAACACTTTTTCTGGTGAGGACAAATTCCATGAGCACATAATTTCATCTATGCTTAGTAGATTGATCATTCATGTCAATAGCATTTGTTGGATATTATGGGATTATGTGAACACTAAAGCAGTGTGCATCTTAACTAAATTATTTGTGATGAGCTGATTTGAGAATTTACTTGTCTTGAGAAAATAAGTTTTGACTGTGGTGAAGCATTGTATGGATTGGTGGAAGATTGAGTTGCATCTTGTTTGCTTGAGGACAAGCAAAGTTCTAAGTTTGAGGTTGTGATAATAGTTGAAAAACTATTTTTTTTATACTTACATTTGACCTTAAAGACAACCTTTATGACTTAGAAACTAGCTTGGAATCATGTTTTTGTTGAAGTTTTGGAAATAAGATAGTTGGACAGGTTTTATGCTTGATTTCCTTGTTTTTACAGGTTTTTTGAGATGAATTGAGTGAAAGAAGTGAAGGAGCTAGGATTTGGATTCAGAAAAGGGAGAAAAAGTGCATAAAAGGAAGAAGCTGCAAGTACCGCTCAGCGCCATTTACCGCTGAGCGGCACTTTGAAGACCCGCAGTCATCGTTGAGGGGCAAAACTGTAGTTGTGGGACAGAATAGCAGTCACGCACTTACCGTTGAGCAGTATTTACCGCTGAGCGGCATTCTTATGGGCTTGAGCTTACTTTTTTGTAATTTTTAGAATACTATATAAGGTTTTTGTTAACCTAGGTCAAGCATCTTCGGCTGGAACGAAGCAGAAACACATTTTTTTCACCCCTTGGAGTAGGATTTTGGATGCTACAGCTCCTTTCTCACCTTTCTAGGGTTTTATCTTTCACTCTTTCATTGTATTTCATCTAGTTTCACCTTGAATATGGTGAACTAAACTTTTATTGTTGTTGGGGAATCAATGTAATCCTTTGAAGCTCTCATGAATTGAATTTGTTCTTCAAGATCTTTTAAAGATACATGCTTTCTTTCATTAATTGTTGAGGTTTTTTCTCTTTGCTCTAAGCATGCATTGTTTAACTCATTCAATGTTATGATTATTGATTTTGTCGATATGGACACATATGGGGAAATCTAGATCTGTGGGATCTCTCCCAATAGTACCTAGACATAGGAGTATGATGGTTGGTTGCCTTTAAGCTTCTGTGCTTTATAATGCATCAGTAATTGCTAGGGAGACAAGACATTGTAAACTAGTGATTATGATTAGGCTTTTTTCGCCGAGACATCGGGTTTAATGTAATTTAGAAAGTGGCATTAAAAATTAATGAAGAAAGATGAATTCTAGAATACATGAGAGTGGATAGAAAGAAATTGATAAACCCCAACAACATATTCATTCATATATTTCATACCACGTGTTTTGTTTCTTCTTGCTCATTGATCAATTCATGCATTCATATTTACTCTTTAGTATTTTGCATTTAAACCTACAATATTTTGGTCACATGTCTTAGATAATCAACCAATCACATAACTGTGTAGGTCGTGAGTCCTTTGGGAGAACGATACTTGGTCTTACCAGTTTTATTACTTGATACGATTCGGTTACACTTAAACAACGTCTTTTGCAAAATAACACTACAACTGCCCTGTACTCTAATTGTTTCCTCATCTAAATATTTCTTCTTTTTGAGGAACTTCTTCAAAAATTTTGCATACAAAGGGACTTGGTGCAATGCCTCAGTCAATGGAATAGTAATCCCCAATTTCTTGAAAATCTTCATGAAACACCCTAATTGTATCTCTTTTTCCTTTCTAGAATAATCTTTTAGGTAAGGAAGAGATTTCTTAATTTTTCTCTCTTTTCTCTCGCCCTCTTCTTCTTCTTTTCTTTCTCCCTTTTCTTTCTTCTTTTTCTTCCTCTCAATCTTACTTTTTCTCTCTTCAATTTCTTCTTCTTTTTCACTCAACTCAACTTTTTCTCTTCTCTCAGTATTTCTCTCTTCTAACCTCTCACTACTTATGCTCATAATAGCATTACACTCCTCTTTAGGGTTAACTTCAGTATTAGCCCCAAACTGCTTTTCAAATTTCTCCTCCAACTTCTTAGCCAGTTGGCCAACTTGTATCTCCAAATTCCTTATGGCAGTGATAACAGTTGAAAAACTGTTATTTTCATGCTTAAAATTGACACTAAAAGCAACCTTTACACTTAGAAACTAGCTTGAAATCATGCTTTTCTTCATATTTTCAGAAATAAGAGAGCTGGACAGGTTTATGCTTGATTTCAGTGTTTTTGTGCAGGTTTTAAGGTGAATTTGGTGAAAGAAGTGAAGAAGGAGAGATATGGAATCAGAAAAGACATCAAAAAGTGCAAAAGGAGAAGCCGAAGTCACCGCTCAGCGGCAGTTTACCGCTGAGCGGCACTCAGGAGCTCACGGGAGGACCGCTGAGGGGCAAAATGGCCGCTGAGGGGANTCTTGATGCCATTAACAGGTTCTTAAATACAGAATGGGCTAGTGAGCAGTGTTAGTTTGCTCTGAGTATGGAAGAAGGAACAGACTTTGTTGATGTGGAGAGCGTGCTTTGTGTGATTGGAGGGCACTTTCAGAGAAATAGGAATGTTGTTGTTGTGAATATAAGGAGAGATGATCTGACTCATGTAGCAAAGTATTGGATGACATTCTCTCATGCTAACATCCAACCTTGTTCGCATGTCTCTGATATTACTGTCAGCATGGCTCTTCTTCTGTACTGTGTGCTGAGAGGGATGAGCATTAACATTGGCCAGGTCATAGCCAATGAGATACAGGTGTGTGCAAATACTATGAACAACAAGACACCTTTGGGGCATCCTTCTCTGATCATGCAACTCTATGAGCTAGCTGGAGTGAATATTTCTACATCGCCGTTTGAGAGGCCTAGGAAGGCGATTGATGAGGCCTACTATAGTATTGTGGTGGAGATGAGGCAGTTGAGCCAGTACCACCACGCCAGCCTCCTAGAAGGAGAAGACCACCATAGGCACCTGCATAGCCTCATGATGCAGAGCCGTTTTAGATGAGAGATATGTATTTGTCTCTTATGGATGCTAGGATGCAATCTATCCACAAAGGGCAGGTGGCCACATCAGAGATGATCATTGGGATGTATGATACACCCCTAGGACATCGATGGACCATGGATGAATTCAATGATGTGGTGGCATGGCTAGAGGAGCAAGCTTAGGCTAGTGAAGCTGGAGCAGCTGAAGCTCAGCTGTGAATAATGATGAGGATGATGATGATGACTTTGAAGATGCTGAAGAAGAAGGAGAAGAGGAAGATTCAGATGATAGCAGGGGTTGATGAGGAGTAGAGATATCATTTACTGATGGATGCTATCACCTCTAGAGCAGGATTTTTTCTATCTTTTGTTTTGTACTGTTGAACTTATTTGCTTCTGTTATTAGAATAGGTTGTGATGTACTCAGTGTGAAACTTAATCTGCTATGATGGTTTGCTTTTGATTTTTGCATGATGAGTATTGCTTGATGATGCTTGGATATTGACTGATGTCGGGATTATGCACTATATGCTGATATACAGGTGGTTGTTCACAAGCTATGTGAACAGATGCATGATGTTGTGATTGTGATTATGATGCTAAGCAGAATGTGTATGTGGAATGTTGAATGAGCATATGTGTGATGTTTTGAACTCGAGAGTTTTTGTGATTTAATGCTATTACATTGAAAGCATGAATTACTTTGCCCAGTTTTTATGATTTAATCACTTGCTTGTATGTGTCATATGATTAAGGCCATTTGTTTGTAACCCTTTATTAGCCAAATGCATTATTTTAGCCCAATAAAAGAGAGCACAATGTGTCTATCCTTTGAACCTTTAGCCTTAAATATGATGTGAAAACCCTTTTTGAAAATCTTTACCTTGAGTTGAGTTGAGAATATCTTGTGGTATTAATAAAGGTTCAAGTTTGGGCTTGTTGGGAAGTCTAACAAGGGAATATAAAAGGCATTGAGCTAAGCACATGAAAAGAAAAATAAAAAGGAAAGAAAAGAAAGAAAAAGAAAAACTCAGTGCAAAAGAAAGTTGGGAAGAAGTAAGAATGATTGTGTTTAAATGATGATTTACTTGACTCAAGGATTTTGTGATCTAGAAAAACTAATTTTCTTGTTAGCCCAGCCACATTATAAGCCATAGAAAAGTCCTTATGATGACACTTACTTATGAATGTGTTTAACTGTGTTTAAATGAAAGGCAAAGTTAATTCATGTGACACTGTGATAGTAGAATGAATGAGTGACCTCTTATACACTTGTGTGTTTGAGTGAAACACTTTTTCTGGTGAGGACAAATTCCATGAGCACATAATTTCATCTATGCTTAGTAGATTGATCATTCATGTCAATAGCATTTGTTGGATATTATGGGATTATGTGAACACTAAAGCAGTGTGCATCTTAACTAAATTATTTGTGATGAGCTGATTTGAGAATTTACTTGTCTTGAGAAAATAAGTTTTGACTGTGGTGAAGCATTGTATGGATTGGTGGAAGATTGAGTTGCATCTTGTTTGCTTGAGGACAAGCAAAGTTCTAAGTTTGAGGTTGTGATAATAGTTGAAAAACTATTTTTTTTATACTTACATTTGACCTTAAAGACAACCTTTATGACTTAGAAACTAGCTTGGAATCATGTTTTTGTTGAAGTTTTGGAAATAAGATAGTTGGACAGGTTTTATGCTTGATTTCCTTGTTTTTACAGGTTTTTTGAGATGAATTGAGTGAAAGAAGTGAAGGAGCTAGGATTTGGATTCAGAAAAGGGAGAAAAAGTGCATAAAAGGAAGAAGCTGCAAGTACCGCTCAGCGCCATTTACCGCTGAGCGGCACTTTGAAGACCCGCAGTCATCGTTGAGGGGCAAAACTGTAGTTGTGGGACAGAATAGCAGTCACGCACTTACCGTTGAGCAGTATTTACCGCTGAGCGGCATTCTTATGGGCTTGAGCTTACTTTTTTGTAATTTTTAGAATACTATATAAGGTTTTTGTTAACCTAGGTCAAGCATCTTCGGCTGGAACGAAGCAGAAACACATTTTTTTCACCCCTTGGAGTAGGATTTTGGATGCTACAGCTCCTTTCTCACCTTTCTAGGGTTTTATCTTTCACTCTTTCATTGTATTTCATCTAGTTTCACCTTGAATATGGTGAACTAAACTTTTATTGTTGTTGGGGAATCAATGTAATCCTTTGAAGCTCTCATGAATTGAATTTGTTCTTCAAGATCTTTTAAAGATACATGCTTTCTTTCATTAATTGTTGAGGTTTTTTCTCTTTGCTCTAAGCATGCATTGTTTAACTCATTCAATGTTATGATTATTGATTTTGTCGATATGGACACATATGGGGAAATCTAGATCTGTGGGATCTCTCCCAATAGTACCTAGACATAGGAGTATGATGGTTGGTTGCCTTTAAGCTTCTGTGCTTTATAATGCATCAGTAATTGCTAGGGAGACAAGACATTGTAAACTAGTGATTATGATTAGGCTTTTTTCGCCGAGACATCGGGTTTAATGTAATTTAGAAAGTGGCATTAAAAATTAATGAAGAAAGATGAATTCTAGAATACATGAGAGTGGATAGAAAGAAATTGATAAACCCCAACAACATATTCATTCATATATTTCATACCACGTGTTTTGTTTCTTCTTGCTCATTGATCAATTCATGCATTCATATTTACTCTTTAGTATTTTGCATTTAAACCTACAATATTTTGGTCACATGTCTTAGATAATCAACCAATCACATAACTGTGTAGGTCGTGAGTCCTTTGGGAGAACGATACTTGGTCTTACCAGTTTTATTACTTGATACGATTCGGTTACACTTAAACAACGTCTTTTGCAAAATAACACTACAACTGCCCTGTACTCTAATTGTTTCCTCATCTAAATATTTCTTCTTTTTGAGGAACTTCTTCAAAAATTTTGCATACAAAGGGACTTGGTGCAATGCCTCAGTCAATGGAATAGTAATCCCCAATTTCTTAAAAATCTTCATGAAACACCCTAATTGTATCTCTTTTTCCTTTCTAGAATAATCTTTTAGGTAAGGAAGAGATTTCTTAATTTTTCTCTCTTTTCTCTCGCCCTCTTCTTCTTCTTTTCTTTCTCCCTTTTCTTTCTTCTTTTTCTTCCTCTCAATCTTACTTTTTCTCTCTTCAATTTCTTCTTCTTTTTCACTCAACTCAACTTTTTCTCTTCTCTCAGTATTTCTCTCTTCTAACCTCTCACTACTTATGCTCATAATAGCATTACACTCCTCTTTAGGGTTAACTTCAGTATTAGCCCCAAACTACTTTTCAAATTTCTCCTCCAACTTCTTAGCCAGTTGGCCAACTTGTATCTCCAAATTCCTTATGGCAGTGATAACAGTTGAAAAACTGTTATTTTCATGCTTAAAATTGACACTAAAAGCAACCTTTACACTTAGAAACTAGCTTGAAATCATGCTTTTCTTCATATTTTCAGAAATAAGAGAGCTGGACAGGTTTATGCTTGATTTCAGTGTTTTTGTGCAGGTTTTAAGGTGAATTTGGTGAAAGAAGTGAAGAAGGAGAGATATGGAATCAGAAAAGACATCAAAAAGTGCAAAAGGAGAAGCCGAAGTCACCGCTCAGCGGCAGTTTACCGCTGAGCGGCACTCAGGAGCTCACGGGAGGTCCGCTGAGGGGCAAAATGGCCGCTGAGGGGAA
>NW_025916945.1:0-12063 GCF_018835915.1 Vigna umbellata
TTTATATATGACACATATTCCAACTTTACAGAAGTTTTTGACTTCGCTAAAATTATTATAACACCGTATAAAAACCTCTACATGAATGCATTAATGATAGGTAGAAGAAAATTGAAAGTAAAGTTAGAAAAATATCAAGAAAAAAATATCATTTATAGTGATGACTATTCCGATAAGATTACAAGCAAGACATTATGAAATATTTTCCAAAAAAATCTTCAAATCAAAACTCTCAATAAAGATCTTTTTTACCAAACTAAATTTTTTGGGGATTTCTTAAAAGTGACTCATCATGATTTTAAGTATAGAATAATTTATTATTTTTAATACATACTTTTGTAATTCACAATATAATCAATTATATGCTAAAATTATGATAAATTTGTATGTAATATTATTAAATATATAAAGACATATTCACACACAAAAGTTGATCATTCAAACCAAAACTGAAAAATTATAAACTAAAAGTGAACAGTGGTATTGATACTATAACAGTAGCTTTGCTCTTGCCATCTTCTTTTTGACTTGATTTTTCTTTTGGTGATATTTGAAGATATTTAATTGGTGGTATCTTTAATAGCCCAGTTCATGAACTACCACGAGAAATTAACATTTGTTATATTGACATTGAAGGTTGTTTGTGTATTTCACCTTTCAGACAAGCATAAATGATCAGTTTTCCATGTAATTTTTTTTTTGTTTTTGAAACATCTCATAACTTTATTTATTTTATAACTTTGACAATAATTTAATTTCTACAAAATGTAATGGTTAACGGATAAGGAGAAACGAAAAGAGATTGATGACAAAAAAGGGCACATATGATGTATCACATTGTATTATTTGAAGCTGTTACTCTTATGGGCGTTTCGACAACTTTCCAAATTTTTTTTTAACTAGTCAACAAATTAAAGTGTGGCTACATGACATGCTAACTTAGTTAGATTTCTACACATCAGCGTCAAATTATGTGACGAGTGACTTTCTATTTTAAGAAATGTGAGAAAAAAATTTTACATGGAATGAGACAATACAATTGTTTTCACTCAATATATTTATTTTTTTATGATAAAAAAAATATAAAAAAAAGTGATTTTATTACAAATGTCGAGATATACTCTTATTATCTATATGTTTATTTGTTCTCAACCTTCATGTTAATAATATGTTTATCAATCTTTTCATCTATCTATTTCGATCAGGTAATAGATCCTTAGTATAAAAATATATTTCGATGCTAAAGTTAGTAACATGATATATGTAATAAATATTGTAATTAGTGAATCTATTAAAATTTTTGGTGAACATTAATAATTTATATTACTTGTATATAAATTTGTCTTTTTTGGGACTAAGATCTATATGTTTATCCTATTTTAAAGCTTCTTGACTTAATTAATTATCTTTAATCCTTTATTATATAATATAAGTTAAAAATAATGTTATTGATGTAGATGTCTTAAGTGATCTCCTATGATGCTAATGTGCTGGTTGATGTGTCATTCTCTTCTACTTTCCATACATTACAAATGAAGACACAACAAAATTAAACTAAGAGAGAGAGGACTGTAGTGTTATCACAAAAAGTATTAAATGTGTTTTATGTCCATTAACATGTGCTTTAACTTGTAGCAATTAATTATTGAATAAGGGGATATTGTATACTTCACTACTATATTTATTTTGGGAAAGAACACTAAAAGAAAGGTGGATTGGGGCGCGATGAAAAATTACATTAACTTTATTTTTTTTAATGGTATTCCTCAAATAAGTATCTTGAAAGTAGATGATGTTTCGTTGTTTGAGTGGTTCCTATTGAAAGTTATTGTTGTGACTAGAACTTCGATATTTTAAGGAAAATTACCACGAATTTTTAGTTTAATGTGTGTTGGTACATCTCATTTGAACTTGAAGTTAATGATACCGCTACCTTACTTCAAAAACCTTTACCACATGAATGGTTTGTTTGGAAAAGTGTTTTCTGATGTGTTATTTGTGTACTTATTTTTATGTTTCTTATACTTAATGATAATGGTCTAACTTTGCAGTAAATGTCTTATTAGCGGATTCGAAATAGGAGTTAAACAAAGTGAGAACTTATATCAATATGTTATATTATGTTGATGACTTGATCGAATGATATATTTGTATTGACAGTTTCTAAACATTATTTAGTAGGTGATTTCATAGAATTTAAGAGTTTTAAAATATATATTGAGGCTAAAAATAGCCAGAAAATTAGAATAAATTTTCTTTGCATCGAGATAACTTATGAAAGGAAGCAAAGTCTATAACATTTTCTATAAAACAAATTTATAATATCTATAGTCTTCTAGATGTAGGGAGATTAATTCACGTGTCTTTCATGAAGCCGGCCGTACTTAACACAGTATCCGAATTTATCCAACAAAAACCCCCCCCCCCCCCCCTTGTAGTATTGAAAGATCCCTCGAAGACTCGTAAGATGGTGAGAAAACAGTTTGAGCAAGTTTTTTACATGTCTCAACATTGCAATAAGTAAAATTTAAGCTTCTACTCGTAAGATCTTCGTAGTTCAATTTCTAAGAATACTTACCTATTATGGTAACTTTTTTTTCAAAATATACTATTCTATAATATGTGTATATTTAAAATATTTTTCTTAATTTGGTAATTATATATATATAATATAAATATATCTCTATATATATATATAATATATATATATATATGAAGATTTTTAATAGATCAATAATTGTTAAAAATAACAAGAGAAAATGATGGAGACACAATATAAAACTACATGATTCAAAGCATGTAGTCACTTTTTTATTTCATAGTGTTTTAGTTATGACTGGAACGAACATAATGCAAATACAAAGACAAAATGTAGACATGGAGACAATAGAAAACAAACATTAGAACTTTTCAAATTTGTTTACTTTATCTCCCAATCCTAAAATAAATATATATATATATATATAATATAGATATCTATATATAGAGTATATTTATTTATTTTCTTGTCTGTTTTTAAGTCTTCCTGAAGACAATTATAAAATAAGAACAAATTATACTAATGGAAGGATTTGCATACCTACCCACTTAGTGCATGTTTAAATTTTAATTACAAAGTCAAATTAAACTCAACCGTAAAATTATCATTGATCAAAGAAACTCAGTTGTAACTTTTAAGTCAATTAGAATTTGAAAGTAAATTAAAATTTGAGCTAATTCACTTTTTAATTAAATCTAAGAGAAAAAAAGGAGAATATGGTGACCTATTTCTGCAATATGTCACATTCATATAATTTCTTACATAAAATTTTAAGACAATAAATCTGAGTATGGTAATTTACAAGATTTTTTTGTAAAGTTTAAATTTACATATTATATCATTACTGATTCCCTTGTTAGTTATAATTATTTGATAGTGAGTGATAATTGAGATAAAAGTTGACCTAGAAATGTCTAATCTTTGAATGATAAAATTACATCATTTAACCTTCATATATAAAAAAAATATGTGTGATGTTAAAAAAAGTGAACTTTAAACTTAATTCAACCTTACAAAATAAGTTTGTAAAATGATGTTTATACTTACTTATATACTATAAACCACTGGTACAAAAGAGATACTAACAAGTCATTAATTGGTTATACGAGACCGTGGACGTGCAAAATTAGTAGAACATTTTGATAATACTGAAAAGTCCTACGTAGATCGGTTGCATTGTTAACCGTTAACTATGTCATCTTTGACTCAGGCACAAACTCCTTTTTCACTTTTCGACAACTTCTTTCTCTTCTCTCTCAAGCCTCCACTACTCACCATTATTCAGCATTGTTGCTCACCATCGTTGCTGCAGTGCTTCACCAAACCCTTTGACTCCAAGCTTTCACTAGTAAAAAATTGGGTTTTTACAGCGCACATTATGCCACGGTTCACCGGAAACCGCAGCATAATGGTGCGCGGTGGCAGTTTTTGTAATAATCTAAAACATATGCCGCGGTTCAATCGGAACCGCGGGCATTACGCCAGTCAACCATCCCCTTTTAAGCCAGCGTGTGAATAAAAAATTAAATAACAGAGTATATTCCGCGGTTCTATGGAACTCCGCGGCATATACCCCTGCCCATTTATTGCATGGGCCTGACTGATTCAGAGAATTTCAAAAGTACAAGGGTATATGCCGCGGTTCCTCAGAGCAACCGCGGCATATACCCCCTGCCAATTTATTGCAGGGCTGACTGAGTCAGAGAATTTAAAAAGTTACAAGGGTATATGCGCGGTCCTCAGAGAACCGCGGCATATACCGTAGTAACTCTCAAATTCTCTGCTAGTCAGAGAATTTCAATTACCGGGTATATGCCCGCGGTTTCACAGAGCAACGAGGCATTCCCCTGTCATCTACTGAAATTTTCCCAAAGGCAGTTTGGGAGACAGTTGTATTCAGCAAGTTACAAGGGTATATCCGCAGTTCTCGAGCACCGCGACCTATTCTCCTACCTGAATTTTTAAATGAATTTTGAATATTCGAGTATATACCGCGTTTGCCCGCTGAACCGCTGCATATAGTTTGAAAATATTTCAAAGGCCATTTAGTTTTAATTGTTTAATCGCTATCTGCCCGCGGTGGCGCTGAAACACGCTTACCCTATTATACCGTTAAGTCGTGACCTCGGTAGATTCTCCAAGTTCAGAGTTAAAATAAAACGTTGAACAATGTCGTCTTCTATCGCGTCGCGCTCTCTGTTTCGCGTTTTTCTTCTCCCTCGACACCCATCTCTCCGAGACCTCATTTTCACCGTTAACTTAAAATTGTTCGGTCATTTCTCATTTTTGACGATACAAAACAGTTTTAGCCGGGCAAAATGGTTGAAACGCCTGTCATTCCTCTCCGCTGCCATTTCGTGTTTTCTTGCACCAAGCTTTTCGCCGCCCCTTCGTTCCAGGTATTTATGCCCTCAATCTCCGATTGATCAGGAACTGTTTATCGCTCCCCTCCCACAGTAAACTTAAGAACATTTATGTGCAATTTTTCTCTCTCTTGTATATCTACATTTACTCTGACAGGGAGAAGCGGCAAAGGAAGTTGTTACTGCTCATCCATCCTATAGGATGACATGACATGGTATCCATTCTGCTATACCTTTTAGAAGGATACTGCGATGGTGCTGGATAGCTCGTGGAACAGAGTTAGGTCGCGCTGTTGTCATGGTATGCAACTATTAGAGGATGAGGTAGGTCTCCATTGGATGACAATTATCATACCCTATCCTCGGTTCCCCTCTGTCCACTGAAGAGATTTTCACGTGGTAACAAGCATATAAGTCGTTTTCACTTGGCCCTAATTTTTTGTTAAACCAGCTTCTGACGCCCTCGGTACATGAAATTCTTCTTTACACTTCTTCAATTTTAAGGTATTTGGATGTAAAACTTATCTTATCTTTTCATTAACAACTACGCCGAGCACAAGAGAGATTCCTCCTAGCGGAGTATGACCCTCTTTCTTCATTGCACTCTCTTGCTGCATCGCTTGATGATGAAAGCCTTTGGAGGTTTGAGTATGAGGCTAAGGGAGTTGGCAGGCTCGAGGTCCCATATCATTACTACCAAGATGTCTGTGAGCTTGCTCGGGACAACAGAGTTGAATATTTCAATTATTCACTATGGACGATGGAACCCCCCCCCCCCCTCCTTGACCAATTGAATTTATATATAAATTGATTTATATATCAAGTATCCTTATACTCAAGTTAATTTTGTTGCAGGTACTGTCTGGGGTCAGTATGGCGTTCTGAGGAATTATGATTCATTGATCCCAATCATTCATGACTCCAATGTTTTGAGCCAGCACATTAGTCTGATAAAAGTTTTTGGAGGGGCAAGAAATATCTTTTTGCCTTATATATCCGGGGAGGTGAACTTGTTAACATAATAATTCTGTCCATATGTGATTGTAATATTTAATAGTTACGTTATTATGAATTTTCAGGCGCCATGGCATTCTTGTTATGTCTAGGCCAGACACCTATGCTTTGTGGTTTCTGGCTCATTGCCATGCCTCCTCCCCACACACTCAAACAGCATTGATTGGTAAGAACCTCAATGGTTGACTTGCTTGTTATTACTGAATGTAAAACCTTTTTTTATATACAGTTCCTATTCCAGCAGTATGATGATGGGTGAGGATCAATGGTTACTAGTAGAACGATTGCTTGATTTCGCTCAGGTTTTTACATTCTAAGTCATACTTGTTATGATATTTTATTTTAATGTAATTCCAACATTATCACCTGTGGATATATTGTAGGGTACAGACAAAATGGGTCATATGAGTGCGAGACTATGTAATGTTGGATGACGCCATATGGTTCGTTCTCACCTCACAATCGCTAGGAACGTTAATATTTATAACTTTAACAAATTTTGATTTTTTCCCAAATGTTGAATTCATAACACTAATTAATATAATTGTCTTTTGCAGAGATTCAAGACGACTACAACCAGTTCCTCGATCAGTCACTATTATTCATTAGGACGCTGCTGCGAAGTATATAATTAGATTAGACAAATAGCTCTTAGATTAAACATTGCATTGATTATTGATTTTCTTAGACTTTGTACTTTAATTTGATTTTGACATACTTTGACTGTGTTTGTTTAGGTTCAAATGATATTTGTGTACATGTTTTTATATGCAGGTCCTGTTTTTTGTGGTAGTGGATATCCAAAAAAGACCTGCATTTTTGAAGAAACTACTGGGATATGCCCGCGGTTACTAACCACAATCGCGCATATCATGTTCGTTTGTTTTTAAAATGAGACATATGGCCGCGGTTTAGCACTAACCCAAGCGGCATACCTACGTAATTGCCGCGGTTGAACCGCGGGCATATAGTGGATAATTTTTGTTTTTTAAAAAATTGAATTAGGCAGCGGTTCCGTAGACAACCGCGGCATATTCCGCAACCTATATACCGCGGTCATAACCGCGGCCTAAAGTCTCTGACTTACTACCACGGCTGGATATGCCGCGGTTCGTAAACCGCGACGTATAGTAAAAAATAACCGCGGTAAAATCCCCTCGCTGCACTAGTGTTTTAGCCATCACATTGCTTCGTTCAACACTAGGCTCCATTAGACCGTCGTCGCTGCATTGGACCACCACTCCACCTACGTTGTTGCACCAATCCACGACTCACACACCACTCCGACCACAATTTAGATATTTTTTTTTATTTTTTTTTAAACTCAAGTTCTCATGTTAGCTAGTAACGGAGCAAAGTTATAGAATGTGATTCAAATCAATGATCTGTATGAGAATGACGTTGAAGAGTTTCTACAATTTGCTCTATGGCATGAGACTGCTTTAAATGGAAAATATTATTGTCCTTGTGTTAATTGTTTGAATGAGAGAAGACAAGAAATTAAATGGATATAAAAACATCTATGTGATGGTATCTAAAGAGTTATGCACCTGAATCTATAGTAAGTTGTACACCTTTCAACATATCTCCAAGTCAAGAGTCATACATTGTGAGGATCGCATGGACATATATGATTCAGATATTGAAGACAATTTTCCGACATCACAACTAATCTTTGTTGTCTTACTTTTAAAATTAAAGGCAATATTGATTGGTTAGTGTCAGAATCGATCTTACCAATCCTTTTGAAATTATTGTTTAACTTTTTTAGGCTAATGTCTAAGATGGTTTGTCCATAACCAATATATAGTTAAGATATATTACATTAATTGTTATAACTGATCTAATCTATCTAGGATATATTACTATTACATCTAGAATCGATGTCATTCTGTATTATAACCAATTTTAATAAACTTTTCTGCACTAGTGAACTCGCTTATCTTAAATAATGTGAGTTCTCAAGACCCGGCTTAAGCTGGATCTATATAACAGTTTAGAACACAAACAACATTAATGGTGGTTTCGTATAACGGTCTGATGTAGATAACGATATATCAACCAAACAACAATTTTTCTAATACGGTAACACAATCGGTCAACAATACAAAAATTTCTAGTTCTAATCATATTACAATAGATTTTAATCTACGCACTAATAAAAAAATAAGCTGATAAATAAGTTGGCATCTACTTTCATATTATAAAATCATCTGAACGTTAGTCAATATGAGATAATGTAGAGATATCTGACCATTGATGATAACTTTGCTCATCCTGTCTCAGAACGAAGACAGAAATTTAAATGTGAAGTGGTGACTGAATTTTGGGGTTTGAATATTTTTTAAAAGGGAATCATCCTCCACACCACGACCGTTATATAATTAGCCCGTCAGATTGAGAATATTGTTTGACAGCTGCATCTCACTGTTGCCATTCATTACATGGGTTCAGCCACTGGACCTACCTTCCGGTTTCCACGAACAATGACATTCCAAGATACAGATAAAATCCCCGTGTCATAAATTCCATTGAATTACCAAGGACTAGTCCTTTTCATCAGAACCTTTGCCTTACTATCACTGATGTTGTATAAGACGAACTTCAACAGTTGAAAATGATACTAAGTCCCAAATAATTACACATGGATGGCCATGTCCTTAATTACAAGCTCATGTTAACTTCCAACAGATGTTATTGGCCTCTGCATGTGACTGTTTTTCCAAGAAGATTGCAATTATGAGTTTCACTTGAGTTCAAGCCCTCTCCTACATGATATCCATTAATACTCCAAGAAAAAACTTATCTTAATGTTAAAACTTTTGGTCCTACTCAATTCCTTGTACATATCATATTCTTTTTATGAGAAAAAAGACTACAGCTAGCTACAGTCATCACATACAAACTTTTTTACCACTTAAGCTGTACTCCAATAACATTTTCCAGTTTTCACCACTTGAATTCATCCAAGTGGGTGCAATATTTCTTGTTTCACCTACCTGATTTAAGTTGTCACTGAAGCCAAGTGTCTCCAGCCATCAGTTTTTTTGCAATTCTAAGCTTGTGGGCTACTTGCAACATGTAACACAATCCACACACGTCTAAAATGCACCATTATTGTCAACTTTTGTCGCATAGCACCAATCTATTTATTTTCTTTATTAAGGGTCTATGTCAATTCAGCTACCTTTTTTTTCCACCTTACAGAGTTCAAAAACCCTTTTGGTATTTGGATAGTCTTTGTACTCTCACCGTACAACTATTAAGCGCATTAAGCCACTAACTAATGTTTATTACTTGCTTTAAAACATCATTCTCCAAAGTCCGAATCAGGTGCTTTCTCTTGCCCCTCTCACTCTATAAATAAACAAGGAAGGTGGCTAGTGTAGAACCTAATTAAGCAACAACAGCATCATATCTATCTTTGTTCCTCGTTGCCTGTTGTTTTCTTTCAAGAGAGATGGCATCTCTAAACACAAACCAGGAGAAATCAGGGGTGTTTGGTCGAGTATTGGCCTTGCCAAAAGTTCTTAAGAAGAAGGTGTTGGGAATTTGTAGGTTAACAAAAGAGATAGCCCAAGATGATCCTAGAAAAGTTATTCATTCACTAAAAGTGGGGCTTGCAATATCACTGGTTTCTCTTTTCTATTACTATCAACCACTATATGAGAATTTTGGTCTATCAGCAATGTGGGCTGTGATGACTGTAGTGGTAGTTTTTGAATATACAGTCGGTAAGCTAATAGTTTCTTCATGTTTTAACCAATCATCGTAATATACAAAACCCATGTTTGGTTTTGTTTTTATTTATTCCACAGTTAAACTAACCATTCTATTTATAATTTTTGGCACATGTTTAGGAGCCACTCTAGGAAAAGGTTTGAATAGGACAATTGCAACATTGGCAGCTGGTGCTCTTGGTGTTGGTGCTCATTACTTAGCCAGCCTTTCTGGAGCAACAGGGGAACCAATATTGATTGGTGCATTTGTCTTTGTGCAAGGTGAAAAAAAGTTACAAACTTTATAATAAACAAAGAAAAAGCCAACAGAATACGTCTCTTGGTGTAGCCATTTATGGTATAATTGTTTTGATGGATTTTTTTTTTGTTTGTTTTGCAGCTGCCATAGCATCGTTTATAAGGTTTTTTCCGAAGGTGAAGGCGAGATATGATTATGGGATGCTTATATTCATCTTGACATTCTCTTTGATATCCGTGTCTGGTTTTCGAGAAGTTGAAGTGTTGGAAATGGCACACAAGAGACTCTCAACTATATTTATAGGGGGTTCAGCTTGTGTGATGATTTCCATTTTTGTTTGCCCTGTGTGGGCTGGTGAAGAGTTCCACTATTCCATTGCTCACAAGCTGGAAATACTCGGCGATTTCTTGGAAGGTTAGTTACATAGTACAAGTTATTGCAAGTGGATAACCATACAGATAATAATATGCTGTCTTTCTAACAACAAAATGGAAACATTATCTTGAATCATGCATAACTTGTTACGTATTTTACAGCTTTTGTACATGAATACTTCAAACCACAAGAAGGAGAATCTGAAGACAGCAAAGGAGATTCTAAAGACAAATCATTTTTGGAAGGTTATAAAAAGGTTCTCAATTCTAAAAGCATAGATGACTCTTTGGTGAGTGTTCTTTGTATATATTTCTTCACCTAAATGAAATCTCATGCATGCACATGTCTCATCTAATTTAACTTTCTTATTGCGCAGGCAAATTTTGCAAAATGGGAGCCAGGTCATGGCAAGTTTAGATTTCGTCATCCTTGGGACCTATACCTCAAGATTGGTGCTCTTTCTCGCCAATGTGCATATCGAATGGAAGCTATAGATGCAAACTTTAATTCAGATATCAAAGTATATATTCCTCCATCAATCTAATACATCTTCTATTATCATGTCCAAGTAAAATATCATTAAACAGTATTAGCATGTAAAGAAAAAACTTATTACAACCATTATATATTTGTAGTCTTGATCAATATTTTTACCTGATATATAAGAAAAAAACCTCCAATATTCAATTATATGTCACGTGACCTTGATATAAATGTATTATGTGTAATAATTTTTTCATCTGTGACAACACAAATAAATAATTGGAACTTTTACTATTGTGATTCAATTTTTTACAACCTTGCATGTATTTGAATATATATATATATATATATATATATATATAAACTTTGTTATGGCTCATGATGATTACATATATATTGACATGTTACTTGTCTCAACATCTGTAGGGATCCCAGGATTTTCGTTCCACCATCCAAGAGTTATGCTCAGAAATGAGTTTGGAATCTAGCAAAGCCTTCAAGGAACTAGGATCATCGATTAGAACAATGACTAGGCCTTCTTCTTCCGACACACATGTTGCAAACGCAAAATCTGCAGTGAAGAGCCTCAAGTCGTTGCTCCAATCATGTACAAGGAAAGAAACAGACCTTTTATCACTTATACCAGCTGCAACAGTGGCTTCACTACTGATTGATATTGTGGAAATCACAGAGAAAATAGCAGATTCGGTGAATGATCTTGCCACCCTGACAGGTTTTGAGGTTGTAGATACAGATAAATCTCCTAAAGTACCATCACAATCTTCACACTGTGAATGTGATGAACCAGTTGCCAAAACTGATCATCTCCAAGTCGTTATTCTAATTGAGGAGTCAGCACTAGCTGTGTCAGATAGTGAAAAATCAAACGTAGTTTGAGTTTGACAATTAGCACACGTAAAGATTGTAATAATATATCATTGCTTCAACTTATTCACAACAGAAAATAATGGTGCATTAATTGCACCTTATAGAGTGTTTTGAAAGCATACCCTTATGTTTTCTAAACCGTGAGGGGTATCTTATGTACAATAATGTCAAATTTGTAATCTGGATTTCAATTCATTTATGAGCACCATTCTCATTATTTTAACTGATATTTTGCATTCTGAATTTGAATCTCTTAATTAATCACTCTCCCTTTTATTCCTTAATTGTGTTGTACATATGTATAATATTCTTTTGCTTGGAACAAATATTACCAAGTTAAATTATCAACCCTTTATACTTATTTATTTTTTAATTCTCGTCATTAATTGTCATTTAGTGATCATCTCTAATTTAAATAGGATT
>NW_025916946.1:0-23912 GCF_018835915.1 Vigna umbellata
CAAAAAGCAACAAAAACCTCACAGATGCACTATCGGTTTCTCTCAAGTGTCTAAGGTAAAGAATTTCAACTCAATGCACTCAAGAAAGCAAACAACAACAGACTTGGCAAGCCTCTAATATCAACACTTAAAACATATGCATGTTCAAATCAAAAGGTCTTTAATGGATGTAATGGGGCCAAGGACAAGGGAGGATAAATATGGCATGAGAAGCTATAAACCAAAACAAATAGAGACAATGAGAACAGGTAAACACAAAAAATCACACCCAAACCTCTAATTCCAATCCTCTTCTTGACTCCATTATTCACAAAAAAATTTTCTCATTTTTCTCACTTTTTTTTCTTTATCTGTCTCTTTTATTTTCTTTCTGTTTAGGACACAACTGTAAGAGACAAGATACACATATATTTACAACAACAAAACAAGAAGAGGAAATAACTAGCCAATTCATCAGAATCCCCAGGGAGACCAACAATTGTTCCCAAAACACTTCCAAAGCCTCCAAAATTCCCTAAGGTTAAGGTAATCATGGTTTTCACTTAGGGCCAGTGATGAGCTTCAAAACAAAGAAATGAGGAAAGATAGGCTCAAAAGGGGTTATCAAAGGATCAGAACAAGGAAGCTTATTTGGCTAGAGAGGCTCAAAAACAAAACTGCCTTTTCACTTCCCAAACATGCATTTCAATCAAGAATTATCAACAAGAGTCAGGCCAAGGCATATGTGCAAGCAATCAAGAGACATATCACACACAAGAAAGAAACATAAAGTGGATCAAATCTCACACAGGGTAATTGTCACAATCAATTCAACCTCTCAAATACATAATAATCTTCCCACGCAAAGAAAAGCAAAGATTTAAAGCCATAAGTATTAGTCAAGTGAAGTGAAAGACACATCTACAATCTAAACAAAGTCCAAAAATCAAGAGAAAACATGTAAAATTTGCACACCAAGACACGACAAAAACAACTTACAAACAGAAAAAATTTAACCAGAAAGCAAAAACTAACAAAGAAAAATAAAAATCTCCCCAATAGACCAACTTAAACTACACGTGTCCTCAATGTGTCATAAGCATAAGATTAGAAATCCAAACAGTGAACAGATCCTGGACAAGTGCAATATAAAAGTGGAAAAGGGGGAGAGAGAGAAGAAAGAAAACTCCCTGGTCATGGTGGCAGTTGCCAATTTTGGACTATCAGGGAGATGTCGTCCACCACAGGATCCAGCAGGAAGTTTGAGGAAGAACTGCTTCATCCTCCAAATTTGATCGAGCAGGGAAATGTCTTCCACAACTGGATCTAAGAAGTGATTGTTGATGAGCGGGGGTTCAGTGGTGCCTATTGATTTCAAACTATTGTGTAGTGAGCACCTTTGTCCAATAGTGGGTGTTTGTTGATTAAATCGGGTGTGTACCTCCGCAACAGGTTAGTGCAATTGCTCTTACAGAAATTACATGTAGGGGTATAACACCCAATCCAGTGTAACAGGCTGAACTCAATATACTCTCAGAAATGAATCACTTTCAAATTCAGAAACAAATCAACCACAGACTCAGATTCATGTTCAGTGCAGGAGAATAAACATATGAATTTGATATCAAAAATTGGTTATATCATGCAGAGAGGAGAATTAAAAACATGCTCGCAACATATGATTATCAGTAACATACCTATCAACAGGCATAATCATCAATAGCATAGTCAAAATTAGGTATGTTTACCTCCACTTCCTTGAGATTGGTAGAGTGTGGGAAAATGAAGGTGGTCTACCTAACTCAAATTGGCTCATTACTTGCCTGGTCCTCCAAATCGTCATCAGGATTTATCTCCTCAATCGCAACAGTAGGGACATCTAAAGGTGGGAAGTAGGTGACACTGAGCGCAAGACATGGTTCCATCTCCTAAGTCAATGACACTAACATCATCAGGAATCAGAACAGTCTGAACGGTGTGATTCCTCTAAATCTTGAAATTGTTCCTGATTGAGTTCAGTGGTCATCTGCCCTATCTGATTGCTCAAACATTGAAGGTGTGCTCTGTTCTCTTGCTGAAACTGAAGGTTCTGCATGGTCATTTGCTCCAACAACTCCTGCAATGTAGGCTTAGAAGTAGAAGGCGGAGGAGGAGCTATTTGGGAGGAGCATCATACTGCTGACTCTCGTATTGTTGGACTGGGGAGACATAAAAGTACTCTGGATGGTGGTTCTTGATAATGATGTTGTGGAGTACTATGCCATCCCAGTTAGGATCATTCCATCCAGGATCGTTGGTAACCATACTGGACAGGGGAGAATTTGCTCAGAAAACTGATGCTCAAGATATCCCCAATCGGTAAACGGATCTTAGAGGAAGGAGTCTTTCCAATCCTTAGCTGCTCCTTGTAATGAATGCGGAAATGCCCCCAAGAAAATGTGATCAAGAGGACATGTGGAGGCTTCAGTGAAGAGCACATGATGTGGAACTCCTCCAAATGTCTATGTGGGCATTCTCCTGCAAAACCCATGAAACTTAGGTAGCAGATGTATCAGTCAGTGGTGAGAACGCAATGAACATAATCCTCATTAAGTGAACCGGGCTCCCAAAGAGAGCTCTCATAAATTGGAGGATGAGCCATTATTATCTCAACATAAAAGTCAGCAAAAATTACAATCAGAGTTCCACGCAGAAGAGAGAATCATAATCAGAGGCATTGGCAGAATAAGCATACTCACATAACCAGAATAGGTTAGACATGGAAAAAAAGAAAATACTAAAAATTACGAAACAAATAAAAACACAACACATTTATACATGCAAAACACGCACACACAAACAGGAACATCACATCACAAAGAAAAGACCAAAAAACAACACACACTAACACAACAAAAGACTAAACGAAACAGTTGGCACGGCAACGCGCCATTTTGTGAGGAGGGTCGCAACCCTCCCACAAAAAGTTGATGCATTAAAGTTAATGCAGGTATAGTGCTAGGAAAGTGATCCTAGGTCGTCTCTCAAGGACCAATTGTGGTTCGGAGTCCTTTAGGTCTCAAACAACCGTAGTGGGGGTTTGAAAAGTGTTTTGGGATTGAAATGAAAACTAAATTAAAAACTAGAAGAAATTAAAACAGCCAAACATTAGTGAAAACATTGAATAAAATAAACAAATCATAAAGACCGAACGGCCCTGATAACAGTTAAAAAAATGTTATTTTCATGTTAAAAATTGATACTAAAAGCAAACTTTATACTTAGAAGAAACTAGCTTGAATCATGTGTTCTTCATATTCGAAATAAGAGAGCTGGACAGGTTTATGCTTGATTTCAGTGTTTTTGTGCAGGTTTAAGGTGAATTTAGTGAAAGAAGTGAAGAAGGAGAGAGATGAAATCAGAAAAGACATCAAAAGTTGCAAAAAGGGAGAAAGGACGTAACTGGGGCCCCGGATCAGCGCAGTTACCGATCTGCGGCACTCAGGAGCTCAGGGAGGACCGCTGAGGGTCCAAATGGCCGCTGAGGGATGAAAACTACTCACGCAATTACCGATGAGCGGCACTTTTTTTACCGCTGAGCGGCCACACTGATGGGATTGGACCTAGATTTTTGTAATTTTAGAATATATATAAGCTTTTTAAGAAGTCCTAGGGTTTGTGATCTTTGGACAGAAGAAAAGAAACGAGCAACACTCTCTCTTCCACCCCTTGGGGTAGATTGAGATGGTGACAGCTCTCCTATTCCTTTCTCGGTTTTCTATCTCTTCATTCTTTCATTATTGTTCATCTAGGTTCACCTGAATATGGTGAACTAAACCTTGTATGTTTGTTGGGGGGAATCAATGTATCTTTTGAAGCTCTCATATATGAAATGTGTGCTTGCACTTAATCTAAGATTTATGCTTCTTTCATCATTAGTTAGGGGGGTGAAGATTGGAGTAAGTGATTGATTCTGTGGGGGGGGTGGGGGGAGGGGGTGGGGGTTGGGGTTTTGTGGGGGGGTTGTGGGGTGGTGTGTAGGGGGTTGGGGGGGGGGGGGGGGGGGGGGGGGGGGGGTGGGGGTGTGGGGGGGGGGGGGGGGTGGGGTTGGGGGGGGCGGTGGGGGGGAGGGGTGAGGGGGGGGGGGGTGGGTGGTCGGGGTGGGGGGGGTTTGTGGGTAGGGGTGGGGGGTGTGGGGTTGTGGGTTTGGTGGGGGATGGTTGGGGGGGGGTGTGTTTAGGGGGGGGTTGTGGTGGGGGGGGGGGGGGTGGTGGTGAGGGGTGGGGGGGGGGGGGTTTTTTGGGGTGGGGTGGTGTGGTGGGGTGTGGGGGTGAGGGGGGGGGAAAAGGGGGGGAAGAAAAAAGGGTGTTGGTGGGTGTTCGGGGGGGGTGTGGGGGGGGTGGGGGTGTGTTGGGGGGGTGTGGGGGTTGGTGTTGTTGTTGGTGGGGGGTGGGTTTTGTGGGGTGGTGGGGGGAAGGTTTTTTTTGTGGTGTTTGGTTTTTTGTTTTTTTGTGGGTGTGTAAAGTTGTTTTGGTGGTTTGGTTTGGTTTTGTTTTTTTTGTTTTGGTTTTTGTGGGGTTTTTTTTTTGTTTTGTTGTTTTTTTTTTTTCGTGTAAAAACACAAACTCATTCAATGCATGATTATTGATTTTGTCGATACGGGAAACGACGGGGAAGTCTAGATCCGGGGAGGGAATGCTCTCCCAATATTATATTTGTTGTCGTTAAGCTCCTACACTTGATGAACTAATTATTAGGAATGCTAGGAATTGTATGAACTAGAATTAGGGAGAAGGCTTCTTGAAAATGTACTTTAGAGAGTGGCATAACAATCTGATTTGAATGTTGAATCCTACACTATATGAGAGTGGATAAGATGAAATGACCCCCAACACATATTCATATATATATTTCATTGAAAGTGCATTGTCTTTGCTTTTGCATTGATCAAAACTAATGCATACAGTTTATTTTCTGTCTTGCATATTAAACTCCAAATATTTATTTCTTAAGTCTTAGCTAATCAACGACCACACAACTAAAAACTAGCCGGTGAGTCCTTGGAGAACGTATTGCGCTTACCGAGTTTATTACTTGAACGATTCGGTCATACTTGCCGATTGTCAACAAGTGGTGACATCATATTTTGGTGATCTTAATATTGTTCCATCAGCCCTACAGATGACCGAAGATTCGAACCGTTCTCTAAGCAAGTGCGGGGAAATTGAAAATGCAGGAAGGAAATAAAGAAACTGAAAAGAATAGACACATAGTAGTGAAGAAACATAAATGATTATCCTAAAGCAAGATGTGGGAATTAATTAAATGAACAAATAATTAAAGAAACACTTTAAACTCTTGGCTAATAAGGAAATGCACATTAATGTTGTGGAAGGATGCAACGCGACCCCAATACAAACACCATGGAGCTGGAATCATCAAACATTCAATGCAAAAAGGCTGGAGTAAAATAAATAAAAAAAAAGCAACAAGTAAACCAAGCATTTTAATGGAATTCAAAACGGAAATTACACTAAGAAGAAACGTTAACAGTAAAAGGAACAAATCAGCTGCTTTGCATTCTAATGTATAAAATAATAAAACCAATTAAAGTGATAAAGGTTGGAAGCGTGGACCACTTTTCTCCAGAACAACAAAATGAACCATGCTTGCTTCACAAGATTAAATCAGCGCTTGCAATTAAAACTGAGAGTTGCTTCCATTAATAACTGCATTATCTTCTTTAAAAAGCCAAATGACAACATCTATACTCGTGCAATAATTAAAAACCGAGAGCTCACGTTTCCACGCACACCTTGCTAGTCGTAACACCTAATGAAATCACCTTCCACTTCTCTTCCAGCTCAACAACGTGAATCATCATTTTTTTAATAACAAAAAGTAAATGCAGAACTCCAAAGCAAATGGAAAGGAAAATGATCACCCCCACACCGACGTTGGACGTAACCACAGCCTGTGCTGCCCATTCTTCATTCAATAACAACGTTCTGAAAAAAAAAACAAGAGCAGAATCCGAGAATATCAAACTAGTAACGAGTGACAAGTGGCGGCTGCTTCCAGCGTAATGAAATGAAAATCACCACTCAACCATAACCCTCCATGCTTTCTTTCTCCCACTCTCCTCTCGGTGGCGGCTCAGCTGAACCCCCCTTTTTCATCACTCATGTGCCCTCTTTTAAAAACTCAAAAAGTGAATCCCCTCATTCTCGTAAAGCCCTCTGGATCTACTCCCGTGTGCTTGCTAGACCGAGAACCTTCTTCAAAGCTCTGGATGCATTGTTGGATCGTGGGCGTGGAGGTGCAGCCCTCTTTTTCCCAATCACGTGCTTGCTTCTCATTTCATGCACTTCTTCATGCACCTCCTGGATGTGTTGTTGCCCGCTGCTGGACCGTGGATCCAAGTGTTGATTGTTGGATGCCACTCGTGTCTCAAGTGTGGACGTGGAAGCTGGACGTGTGTGCTTCCTCTTTTCCAAATGAAGCCCTTCTTTTCTGCTGCCAAGCTGGACCTGGGCCGTGATGTTGTTGGGTGCATGGAGATAGTTGGATGTGCACCCCCTGTTGTTGGATATGCCACCTCTGGTCCGTCTCAAGCCAAAAGGGAAAATGGAGCCTCCCGCGTGAATCCAAGCCCGTGACGTGCTTGCTCCAACCTGCTGGACCAAGCTGCTCTCATTGCTGTCCGCGTCTCCCCAATTGCTAATTGAGCAATTTCTTCAAGGCCTCTGGACGCGTCACTTCATCATAGGCCGTGTGGTGTGCACTTCTCTAAAATGAAGGCCCTTTTTCTTTGCTAGCAGCTGGACCGTGTGAAGTGTGCGTGTGGTGGGCCGTGGCTTCTCTTCAAATGAGTGTGCTTCCAAAGCTGCTCCTACTTGAAGGCAATAAAGAAACCAAAAACTCTTTCAATTTGTGGGCCGTGACATGCTGTTCCAGCCCTAAAAAAAACGTGGCAGCCCACTTCTTCCAATTTAAGCACAACATCTTCCAGTACATAACCCCTTAAAACTCCATCATGAGCCTTTCACACTTCATTTTCAATTGAATTTAGAAATTACTATCTCCCTTGCGGTTGCACCATTCTAGCCAGCAGCAGTGCACCTCTCCAATTGCACCCCCAAATATGAAATTCACACCTCAATCATTTTAGCTTAAAATATAATTGATGTGGCATTTTCTTTTGACCTCCAAAATGTCCCAAATATTATCCAACAATTTCCCTACAATCAATAATGCAAATAATAAACTCAAATAATTCAAATTAATTAAAATAAGAATTTTTGGTCAAATTAAGCACAATTAGCAAAAATGGAAAAATACTAGACAATTAAGCACATTTCCCCGATTAATTCTAGCACAATAAACTAAGTGAAGTGAACAAAATATTGACTCATCAACGAGCGCTAGTACAAGACTGAGCACTACCAAGACTGTACATGACCGAGCGATCAATAATAGTTAAAACCTATGATAGATCGAAATGTTGTTTAAAACCAAATGATATGCTTAGACCGACTACTATATTCACTTGGATATCCATACAAGACCGATCGATCATTAACTAAGGATCCACAAAAGTAGAACTCAGTTAAGACCGAGCGCTAATAGATAGTACTATTAATAACGAACGTTAAACCTAGTACAACTAATAACAACCGGTATACCCTTCCTAAGACTGCCGAGTTTGAAAATGAATACTTTTAAACCGAATGTCACTATTAAACCGAACAACACATAACCAAATTATCACTACGAAGCCTAATACTGCTAAGCCCAAATATATGACCAGACCGAGCGTTCTATATCGATCGATCGATTTTCTTCAAAACTTGCAGAACTTCTCAACCACTTCACAGATTTCATCCAAACCCAAAATGTTGCATATAACAGTCCACACCCAAAATCACCGAACATCAAATAATTCAATTTCACATACATGCAACATCATCAAACAACAGTTTCATACATAAAAACTAAGTAATTAAATTAGCTAGCTTCCCTTACCTCTTGACCGGACCGAACAATGATTATTCTTTTCTAGAGTTTGCTTCCTCCCAAAAAATCCCAAGAACACCTATATTTCCTCGATTGGTGAGGAAAGACCACCCAATGGACCAAAATGGAGTTAGAAAGGGGAAAAGAAGTTTGAAGAACACATGCAACTAGTAGACTACCTTACATGTGACAGAAAACAACCATTCTAAAAAGAGGATGAACTTACCAGCTCAGACCAACAACTTGATTGGTGCAAAAATAAAGTCCTTGACACCAGGAAGACTCAGGCGTTGCCTGATTGATGATTGGAAGAAGAAAAGATAAGAATTTGCAAATAGAAGAAGAAGTTTAGAGAGAAGGAGGAGAAAACTGAAATTCAAAAATATTTGGAGAAGAAAGTGCATGCAGGAATGACTCGAGGTATTTGAAAAAACTAATTTTATCCTACCGTCAAAATCCACTCGGTCCAATCCGATGCACCCATCTGGATTCCACTTTTGCTGTTGAATTTAAGAGTCTGACATTAGCAAATCCCTATTTTATTTATTCAATTCCTACAAATATAAAAGAATAAATATGAATATAATAGATACGTAGTAATTTCTTTTTATCTTATCATATTAAAATTACTCACCTTTAAATATTGTGTCTTTATATAAATTATCTTGAAATAAAATAATAATATTTTAAATATCTTACATAATACAAAATAAAAGAAATAAAATAATAATAATAATAAAATAATAATAATAATAATAATAAAATGAATTTCAAAATTATTTCATTCATTTGTATTTAAAATAAAAAAAAAAGAAAGAAAAAACAGCCGCTAATTGCAACTAAGAGGTGCTTAGAAACCAATACTAGCCATTTCCCAAAGGTGCAGCGGTAAGAGGTGCGTGCATCCAGCGGAGCCATGATCTCGCAGTTCTTCGTTCTGTCACAACGTGGCGATAACATCGTTTTCCGTGACTGTTAGTTCTCTCTCTGAATCACCTCTTTCTTTGCAATTTTTGTTTTCCTCGTTTTTGGATCTGGTGCTGTGTGGGTCATCCAATGCTTTGATGGATTTTCGTTCTATTAGAGCGTTTTAGTGTAGCTTACTGATCTGTAATATGATTATTTCTTACTCTATAATACCTAATTCGAATTCACCCTTCCAGATCTTACTTATTCGATTCACTCTTGATCACGAGCTAATTACTGATTACTAATTACTTCCCTGGCCAATTCTAGAAGCACGAATTATGAGTGGCTAATTACTTTTTAAAATATCTTAGGCCGATATTTCGATGAGATATTTGCACCGTTCAATTTTGTTGCACGAGCTAAAACACGTTGGAATGCATCTTGATTCGTTAGGATATGGAAATTGTTAGTGGAAATGCATTTCACGAGAAAGCTAACATTTGAACCGATAATTGGTGAGATCTGTATTGGAAGCTGCCTTACACTCTCCGATGTTTTTCTGTTTAAAATATGCTCCTTGCATTCACTTTAAGTTTATAAAATTGGGACTAATTCTACTATTGCTAGAAATGGAGTTTCTCAAACCATAGTTTAGAATCTAGTCGGTGCTTATGTTTTTAACATCTCCCTGTTTCAGTTTCCTCGTTGTATTTTCCCTGTTTTAAGTAGTTGCATTAAATTTTAGATTTCCTAGGTCAAGTAAATAAAATCTTAAAATATTAAGATGTGCTGGGGAATGGAGTGCGAACATTCGGCTGCTTCTAATCTGAAAGTTTTTATTTTAATGATGGACGGAATGAAAGTGAAGTGAAAATCATTATCATTAGAAACTTATTATTATATTGAATGAGATTTTATCCTATCCCAATGGTTGGAAACTTTACTGTCAGACTCTCAGTTACCATTGCTTCTTTGTTTTCTTGATTTCAGATCGTGGTGAAGTCCAGAAGGGAAGTGCAGAGATATTTTTCCGCAAAGTAAAGTTTTGGGAAGATGGGGACCTGCAGGAGGCACCACCTGTCTTTGTAGGTATTATCTTTCTGAATCAAGCAGAGCATTTTATAATGTGCTTTAAGCTTGAGAGAGTATGTAACATTATTAATAATTATTAAGGGCATTATCTCCTTTTTTCTCTCCTTTCTTTTGGTTTGTGGTAGATGAATAACCATTCATGTTAACTAGTAACTATTGTTGTGTTCTGCCTTCAATTTATATATCATATGCCGAAATGCTATATCCACATGCCAATGTTGATATCTATTGTTGTCAATGTCATCCACTTCTGGTTTTGATAGTAATATAATGTTTAATTTACGCCAATTAACCCATTGTTTAGATCTCATAATATTGTTTGTACTGAAGCTATAAGTTTCGATTCACTTCGTGTAATTTTCTACTCTTTGGCTGAATATGCTGATTTCCTTTGTGTTGTGTTTTTTCTTTGGCAGAATGTTGACGGTGTAAATTACTTTCATGTGAAAGTTGTTGGGTTATTGTTTGTTGCAACTACAAGGGTTAATGTATCACCCTCTTTAGTCTTGGAGCTTTTGCAAAGAATTGCTCGTGTTATTAAAGATTATCTTGGGATTCTCAATGAAGACTCGCTACGAAAAAACTTTGTGCTTGTGTACGAGTTACTCGATGAAGTTATTGTGAGCTTCCTCCCTACCTCTATTTGGTTCATTATGCCTTTAAAAGGCCTTTGTTTTCTTAACTTTAATGCTTCGTTGAATTATATTATCACTTTATCCTTGCAAGCTCGTTTTTTAAATCTAATATTCATACTCGAGGCTCATTTTATCATAGTTGATTGTTGATACAACTGTATGTATTTTTTAACAGTTAATATTAGTAGCCACTGATAGATCTGACAAATGTGTTTACAATATTTTTCTGGTAATGTATGACATAAATTACAAACCTCTAAAATTTTGGGTGGATATTTGTTAGGTTACTTTATGCAAATAACCTAATTCGATCCCCTCTTCTCACTTCAACACTCGAACAACAAAATTGAAAAGTATGTATGTATTATTGATTCAGTAAAGTATCGAAAATACAAGTATACTCTCCCCCAAGGAAGCCTATCTTCCTCCACTGGCTAATATGCCCAGTCTATACTCAAAAGAAAATAACCTCTTGAACAAAAATAAAAGAAGACTATTTATAGTGTCGCCTTCCCGTGCCCTATCCTTTATGATAACCCGATCTGCTTCTACTAATTACCGTTCGGTACTATCGTATATATACCTTTCGGCCTTTGATCCCATCCTCCCTTTCGTCTGCCTCTACTTCCCTCCTCCCTTCTGGATACCGTTCGGTCTATACTTCTCCCTTGCCTTACCGTTCGGCCTCGCTTCCCCCTGTCTCTCTGTTCGGCCTCACTTCCCCGTTGACTTACCGTTCGGCTTCTCCTCTCATGCACCGTTCGGCCTTACTTCCCCTTGCCTTATCANCCCAATGGACCAAAATGGAGTTAGAAAGGGGAAAAGAAGTTTGAAGAACACATGCAACTAGTAGACTACCTTACATGTGACAGAAAACAACCATTCTAAAAAGAGGATGAACTTACCAGCTCAGACCAACAACTTGATTGGTGCAAAAATAAAGTCCTTGACACCAGGAAGACTCAGGCGTTGCCTGATTGATGATTGGAAGAAGAAAAGATAAGAATTTGCAAATAGAAGAAGAAGTTTAGAGAGAAGGAGGAGAAAACTGAAATTCAAAAATATTTGGAGAAGAAAGTGCATGCAGGAATGACTCGAGGTATTTGAAAAAACTAATTTTATCCTACCGTCAAAATCCACTCGGTCCAATCCGATGCACCCATCTGGATTCCACTTTTGCTGTTGAATTTAAGAGTCTGACATTAGCAAATCCCTATTTTATTTATTCAATTCCTACAAATATAAAAGAATAAATATGAATATAATAGATACGTAGTAATTTCTTTTTATCTTATCATATTAAAATTACTCACCTTTAAATATTGTGTCTTTATATAAATTATCTTGAAATAAAATAATAATATTTTAAATATCTTACATAATACAAAATAAAAGAAATAAAATAATAATAATAATAAAATAATAATAATAATAATAATAAAATGAATTTCAAAATTATTTCATTCATTTGTATTTAAAATAAAAAAAAAAGAAAGAAAAAACAGCCGCTAATTGCAACTAAGAGGTGCTTAGAAACCAATACTAGCCATTTCCCAAAGGTGCAGCGGTAAGAGGTGCGTGCATCCAGCGGAGCCATGATCTCGCAGTTCTTCGTTCTGTCACAACGTGGCGATAACATCGTTTTCCGTGACTGTTAGTTCTCTCTCTGAATCACCTCTTTCTTTGCAATTTTTGTTTTCCTCGTTTTTGGATCTGGTGCTGTGTGGGTCATCCAATGCTTTGATGGATTTTCGTTCTATTAGAGCGTTTTAGTGTAGCTTACTGATCTGTAATATGATTATTTCTTACTCTATAATACCTAATTCGAATTCACCCTTCCAGATCTTACTTATTCGATTCACTCTTGATCACGAGCTAATTACTGATTACTAATTACTTCCCTGGCCAATTCTAGAAGCACGAATTATGAGTGGCTAATTACTTTTTAAAATATCTTAGGCCGATATTTCGATGAGATATTTGCACCGTTCAATTTTGTTGCACGAGCTAAAACACGTTGGAATGCATCTTGATTCGTTAGGATATGGAAATTGTTAGTGGAAATGCATTTCACGAGAAAGCTAACATTTGAACCGATAATTGGTGAGATCTGTATTGGAAGCTGCCTTACACTCTCCGATGTTTTTCTGTTTAAAATATGCTCCTTGCATTCACTTTAAGTTTATAAAATTGGGACTAATTCTACTATTGCTAGAAATGGAGTTTCTCAAACCATAGTTTAGAATCTAGTCGGTGCTTATGTTTTTAACATCTCCCTGTTTCAGTTTCCTCGTTGTATTTTCCCTGTTTTAAGTAGTTGCATTAAATTTTAGATTTCCTAGGTCAAGTAAATAAAATCTTAAAATATTAAGATGTGCTGGGGAATGGAGTGCGAACATTCGGCTGCTTCTAATCTGAAAGTTTTTATTTTAATGATGGACGGAATGAAAGTGAAGTGAAAATCATTATCATTAGAAACTTATTATTATATTGAATGAGATTTTATCCTATCCCAATGGTTGGAAACTTTACTGTCAGACTCTCAGTTACCATTGCTTCTTTGTTTTCTTGATTTCAGATCGTGGTGAAGTCCAGAAGGGAAGTGCAGAGATATTTTTCCGCAAAGTAAAGTTTTGGGAAGATGGGGACCTGCAGGAGGCACCACCTGTCTTTGTAGGTATTATCTTTCTGAATCAAGCAGAGCATTTTATAATGTGCTTTAAGCTTGAGAGAGTATGTAACATTATTAATAATTATTAAGGGCATTATCTCCTTTTTTCTCTCCTTTCTTTTGGTTTGTGGTAGATGAATAACCATTCATGTTAACTAGTAACTATTGTTGTGTTCTGCCTTCAATTTATATATCATATGCCGAAATGCTATATCCACATGCCAATGTTGATATCTATTGTTGTCAATGTCATCCACTTCTGGTTTTGATAGTAATATAATGTTTAATTTACGCCAATTAACCCATTGTTTAGATCTCATAATATTGTTTGTACTGAAGCTATAAGTTTCGATTCACTTCGTGTAATTTTCTACTCTTTGGCTGAATATGCTGATTTCCTTTGTGTTGTGTTTTTTCTTTGGCAGAATGTTGACGGTGTAAATTACTTTCATGTGAAAGTTGTTGGGTTATTGTTTGTTGCAACTACAAGGGTTAATGTATCACCCTCTTTAGTCTTGGAGCTTTTGCAAAGAATTGCTCGTGTTATTAAAGATTATCTTGGGATTCTCAATGAAGACTCGCTACGAAAAAACTTTGTGCTTGTGTACGAGTTACTCGATGAAGTTATTGTGAGCTTCCTCCCTACCTCTATTTGGTTCATTATGCCTTTAAAAGGCCTTTGTTTTCTTAACTTTAATGCTTCGTTGAATTATATTATCACTTTATCCTTGCAAGCTCGTTTTTTAAATCTAATATTCATACTCGAGGCTCATTTTATCATAGTTGATTGTTGATACAACTGTATGTATTTTTTAACAGTTAATATTAGTAGCCACTGATAGATCTGACAAATGTGTTTACAATATTTTTCTGGTAATGTATGACATAAATTACAAACCTCTAAAATTTTGGGTGGATATTTGTTAGGTTACTTTATGCAAATAACCTAATTCGATCCCCTCTTCTCACTTCAACACTCGAACAACAAAATTGAAAAGTATGTATGTATTATTGATTCAGTAAAGTATCGAAAATACAAGTATACTCTCCCCCAAGGAAGCCTATCTTCCTCCACTGGCTAATATGCCCAGTCTATACTCAAAAGAAAATAACCTCTTGAACAAAAATAAAAGAAGACTATTTATAGTGTCGCCTTCCCGTGCCCTATCCTTTATGATAACCCGATCTGCTTCTACTAATTACCGTTCGGTACTATCGTATATATACCTTTCGGCCTTTGATCCCATCCTCCCTTTCGTCTGCCTCTACTTCCCTCCTCCCTTCTGGATACCGTTCGGTCTATACTTCTCCCTTGCCTTACCGTTCGGCCTCGCTTCCCCCTGTCTCTCTGTTCGGCCTCACTTCCCCGTTGACTTACCGTTCGGCTTCTCCTCTCATGCACCGTTCGGCCTTACTTCCCCTTGCCTTATCATTCGGTATTAGGTTAATTCTCTCCTCTTTTATTCCTAACAATATTGTATTGTTTTCCTTTTGAAAATATTACTTAAAGAGCCTATTTACAATTTTCTTGTAAGTTTTACTCCTGCTTAGGCCTGAAATCATAGTTAATTAGTCATGTTTCCAAAAGTCGTACTTATGAGTGACCCATTGATGTTTTTGAAGGATTTTGGGTATGTTCAAACAACATCTACCGAGATGTTGAAAGCCTATGTTTTCAATGAGCCACTTGTAGTTGATGCTGCACGTCTATCACCTCTTGGACCTGGTTCAATTTTCACGGTATGATGTTTACTATGTTCTATATTTGCGCAGTTATTTTGTTTTTATGTTATTATTGCTAGCACTTTTCTATGATATCATTATTTCTTAATTTTGGTTGCATGCAGCAAGGGACAAAAAGAATGCCAGGCATTGCTGTCACAAAATCTGTTGTTTCCACAGAGCCTGGGGGTAGAAGGAGGGAAGAGATTTTTGTAGATATAATTGAGAAAATCAGCATCACTTTTAGCTCCAGTGTTAGTAAATATGTTAAAATATTAAACGATGAATTTCATTACATTGTTCCATTGTTACATCGTCCATCATGTATCATGAGTATAGACGCTTTGCTTATGGTTTCTGGATGCTATTTACAAAACTTAATTATGATTTCTTTCGAGCATGGATTTACTCTTGACTCTCTAGTGTCTGAAACTAATTTAATCTAAGTAATGAACCATCCATTCCAATTAGAAATTCTACTTATCAAATGCACAGGGGAAAAACTTACCTTGCCTAATGAAACATAAATAGTCAATTTTGATTGAAATCTTTTTATGCATTATAGTGAACTAGTGCTTTTATGACACCAAAAGTTTTTTTGGTAAAGTTCATACAAGAGAACAATTGAAGTCGTGCAAAATGAAAACATTGTGGTGGATTAATGCACATACAAGAAAAAGGATTAGGGATGGAGGTTCTAAAAAGAAAGTAGAAGGAGAACATTTTGAGGAGAATATGGTAAAATCTAACCTAAGACGGTTTGGCCATGCGTGGAGAAGACCAATAGAAGCCCTGTAAAAAATAGCCAATTAGATTGTGGATAGTTACATTACAACCAAAAATAACAAAGTCTGAGTTTTCCAAGAGAAAGGACCAAGAAACAAGAAATAATTGAAAAAGAAAAGACTGGACTGTGTGAATTATCCTTCCAAAGATCTTCCCTTCGAAAAATTAGCTAAAACTTGGTTCTCCCAACACTTACAATTCAGAATGAATATTTGTATTCAAATGATTCCCTTGTACCATGTGTTCATCATTCTCAGTATTTTTAATGTAATTTGGCCAGGGATACATTCTGACTTCTGAGATTGATGGCACCATACAAATGAAGAGCTATCTTTCTGGCAATCCTGAAATTCGATTAGCACTTAATGATGATCTCTCCATTGGAAGAAATGTGGGAGCAGCTTACGGTAACTTCCAATCATTCAATCATTGTTTCCAGTAGTTTTCCAAGAATTATAATTATATTATACTTATGTGGAAATGTTTCTAGAGCAGGTTATAGGAGCTCATCTGGCTCAGGAACAGTTGTATTAGATGACTGTAATTTCCATGAATCTGTTCGCCTAGATAGTTTTGATATTGATAGAACTCTATCCCTGGTGGGTACCAAAGTAGTCTTAAACTTTTTCATTCAGAATATAGAGGTATTTTATTGACTTGTTTACTTTTGAACATTTATTTTAATGGTACACTGCCAATTTTAGATCCCACCAGATGGTGAATTTCCAGTCATGAACTACCGTATGACACAGGAATTTAGGCCTCCTTTTCGTATTAATGCTCTGATTGAAGAGGCAGGATCGCTTAAGGTGATTCCTACTTTTAAATAGTTGTTCTCTAGTTTTCTGTCTTATGTATCTTTCTGTATGTGTGTGTATTCCTCTTTCCCTTGCAGTCACTAGCAGAATAACACTTTTGAAATTGCTATTGCAGGCAGAAGTAATTCTTAAAATAAGTGCCGAGTTTGCTTCAAGTGTAACAGCAAATACTATCAAATTGCAGATGCCACTACCGAAATATACCTCCAGGTATTATTCTAAATTTCTCAATGTCGTTTAATAAATGGGATACTATCTTTGAAAGTGATTTTTAGTTAACTGGAACCTGACATGTTGATGCGTTTAGTATTTTTACTGAAGTATTCCCTAATAGGTTTTGGACTGCATCAGTTTATAGAACTCTTGAAGGGATTGTCCACTGATTTTATGAAAAATATAGAGAGGGAATTAATTATAATGTTTTATAAATTACAAACATTTTTTTATCCCCTTGGGGGCAATAGGGATGTTTTTGACCATAGGTTATACTGAAAGGAAATTTGAAAAGTAAACTATTTAAAAAATAGTGTTTGGGATTGATGCTGAAATTTACAGTTTTTTCTTTGAAAAAAAAAAGGCTGTTTTCATGCCTCTATATATTTTAAGCTTATATATTTTGCAAACAGTTTTCGTTCTCCTTAAACGGTTTTCCCCAAATTATTAAATAAGCTTTTTCTGTTTTAGCTTTTTTGCATACCATATTTATCACAAATTTACTATATAAAACTAATTTTTTTGTTGTTGTATCCAAATGGAATTAATTACCTTAAAATTGTTTTTCAATAAATTTTCCCAAACAAAAATTGTTTCTGATTATAATTTATTATTGAAATAATCTTAATTGCCAATTTTGGTGTGTGACTAGAATCTAAAGTTATAACAGATCATTTGTGACTAGTTGCTTATGATCATTGACACGCTCACTAGGTTATATGTAATGTTCTTGCTCCTTTTTCTAAGCTAAGTTAAATTTCAGCACAAGGTAGGGTGCTGGGTGTGTGCCTTGTCCACATTTCAGAACCGTAGGGTCTTAAGTGTGTTGGACCATGTTACATATAGAATTTTGAGTCTCTGATCCAACAATTCATGACGTATATGTGTGAAATCTGAACACAAATTGTTGGAAAAAGTAGTTCAAGGGACCATTATGTCAATATTAGATTTGGATCGAAGGCTTTTTGATTGTGTCAAGGACCATTTCTCACCTAATAGGTGAAGACTTTGCATTACATACGGTAGAAGTTAACAAAGCAGTTAATAAAGGTCAATGAATGTCATCAAGTATTATGGGATGCTATTATTTATCTTGCTAATTTTACTGTGTGGATAAACGATGGCCGACACTGTAGTTGCTGATGTAAGTTAGACGGAATTGTCACAGAGTTAGTTTTGAGCTGGAACCTGGAGCTGTTGGACAAACAACTGATTTTAAGGAAGCAAACAAGAGGCTCGAATGGAGTTTAAAAAAGGTCATATTTCTTGTCATTTCTCTAACCTATTTTTTCCGTGTTTCATTGTCTGTAATTCTTCAAATAAAGCTTTTTATTGGATGATTTGGATCATTACGTTTTTCTGAAGAATAAGTCACTTATAAGTGCTACGTAACAGATTGTCGGGGGATCTGAGCATACTCTGCGGGCAAAGCTAACCTTTGCTCAGGAATCTCACGGTATATACCCTTATACTTGATGCATGCTCAAAATGGATAGTTTGATTTTTTGGTTGGGTGATTAATATGTCATAATTATGCAAATATATTTGTTAACAGTTAATGTAACGAAAGAATCCGGACCTGTTAGCGTGACATTTACTATACCAATGTATAACGCATCACGGCTTCAGGTAAAGTGACCATGTGAACTTTTATTCTTTCTAGTTTTTATTTGAGCAAAAGCTTCCTTTTTATCAGACGTTATGTAGATTGATTTACTTGAGATTGAAATTATAAAATAATTCTAGAGGGCTTAATTGATCCTCTCATAATCTTCTATTTATAAAAATAAATTGATACAAAAGTACATGATAATTAGGGTAACCTTAGACACAATATAATTATGATAAATAAGGTAACCTTAGACAATATAATCATGATAAATAGGATAACCCTAGACACAATATAGTCATGATAAATAGGGTAACCTTAGACACAATATAATCATGATAAGTAGGGTAAATATTCTAACACTCCCCCTCAAGCTGGAGCATACAAATTGTATGTGCCAAGCTTGGAATAAATAAACTCAATGCAACAAAATCAACTTGTCTAAAATGTCGAGACAATAGACCTGGTAACTTTGGCTTTGGACAAGATGCACATATGCTTCATACCATCAAGAGAGAATGTCTATAAACCAAATTGGACTCACAAACTAGCGTAACCAAAGAGACTCCTCATAAGCTTGTGGAGAATAATATTGGACAAGCACGAAACTTCATCTAGCACCACGAACCTTCAAGTAGGATGACTTTGACAAAGTTGATTTCCATCAAAAGTGAATGACGAGTGGTAGACAGAGACAAACTGCAGAAATTGGATTGCCATCAAGTAAGGATGGGGCCTGCAGAAACTGGATTGCCACAACTACAAGGACTACCATCACTGACTGATGGGGCATGCAGTGGCTGGAAACATATTGCAGTGGCTGGAAACATACTCCCCTTCACGACAAACGACAGAAATGACGATGCGCCAAGACAAATCGTGAAGGTGGAAGATCATTATGGTCTCCTTTATTCATCAAAGCATCCAAAAATAGATCTCACAAGGGACTGGTGAAATTGTTTGACTAAGATTCTTAATCTTGCCAGAAATGGACTCCCCCTCACGCCATGAGGAACCTTCAACCTATGACTTTGGTTTTGAAATTCCTTGTGTTAACAAGCTATTAACACTTGACTCTCCTTGGAGACTTGTAAATAAATGACACAAGCCATCAGAAACATCACAGCTGCTACAATATGCAAAGCTAAACACACATTATGAAAGAGGCTAAGGAAAAATGCTGAAACAAAGAATTTTTATGATTCTGACATTGGGAAGGTGACTTGTGACCAACACGCACCAGAAGCTGATCAGAGAGAAGTTGTTCGTGACGGTGCGTGTGGAGGAGAATGAGGCAACGACAACAAGGATGGGTCGCGCTCCTCAATGCTCACAAAACCCCTAACTTCGCCAGAGAAAACGAGACGACAACGGTGGCGGAGGTAGAACAGATGTGGCGTGCGTGGCGGTGCTTGGATGAGAACTAGCCCTAGACACAGGCAAGGTTGACCATTGCTCAAGGACGCGATCTAGATCCATTGGTCGCCGGACTAAACTGTGGCGGTGGCCGGCATTAGCGGACAACGTCAGAATGACAGGAAATAGAGGTTGATGGTGACAAACTTATGTGGACAGGTGAAAAAATAGTGCCAAGTGGACAACGACAAACAACACCAGACCGCGACAAACATGCGTACAACAACTAGGGTTTGGAGACTAGATAGAAACCAGAACAAGACTGCTAATTTAGGTATTTAAGAAAAGATGAAATTTTTAAGGAGCCGGTGGCGGCACTGGCCACCGACAGCAACAAAGATAGAGTAGGAAGAGACTCAGACAACTTGCTCTGATACCAACTTGAAATTGAAATTGTAAAATAATTCTAGAGGGCTTCTCATAATCTTCTATTTATAAAATTAAATTGATACAAGAGTACATGATAATTAGGGTAACCTTAGACACAATATAATCATGATAAATAAGGTAACCCTAGACACAATATAATCATGATAAATAGGGTAACCCTAGACACAATATAATCATGATAAATAGGGTAAATATTCTAACAGATTTGATGGTGTTCTGTTACGTATCCGAGTAGGAGACGTAACGAAATCACCTTCTCACACACTCACAACAAGCAAAAGAATAATGAAAGAATGAAATTGAACGAATGAATATCTTTTATTGATGGTAGTATCTGAATAAACAAAAGTAAATAATAATTGGGAGCATAACCTCCATCAATTATTTGGGAGCATAACCTCCCTCACAAGACAATAATGTCTGTCACAAAACTCAATAATAAAAAGCATACCCTTAACCCTAGACTCTAGCTTTATTTATACTAATTATTTCCCGCCCCATCTCGTACTAAATATTTCCATAAAATATATCTGCATTTAATATAAATATCTCTATATTTAATATAAATATCCCTCGTATGTTATCCTAGCATATATCCATAATTATAAATATCTTATATTGAATATTTCACTAGGATATATATTTATATACTCTAATTAACTTATACTGAATATTCTCTCCTATTGTGGCTCATTTTACTGTAATTAGCTCTCGCCCCCCTAACCGCTGCACAGTTACGATGGTGATTCTTCAACCGTTCGGCCTGCTCGCTCCCTGCTTCCCATCGTTCGGCTTGGTCGCTCCCTGCCTCCCACCAATCGGCCTGGTTGCTCCTTGCCTCCCGCCGTTCGGCCTGATCGCTCCCCGTTGTCCAGCGTTCGGCCTGGTCGCTCCCCTTTGTCCACCGTTCGACCTTACCTCTCCATGCCTTCCATTGTTCAGCCTTTACGGTCAATACCGTTCGGCCTCACTTCCCTACTTCCTTTCTTCTCCTTCTCATTACCTCCCACCTTATACCCTAACATTACACCCCGCTGCAAAACAACCTTGTCCTCAAGGTTGGAATCGGGGAGCTTGATCTCATGGCTCCTCATCAATTCAGGTCTGGAGGCTCGGGTGGTGGCCATCCCTCCTCATGCCAATATCGTGATTCTCCATCTCCTATCCGGAGAGTGGTGAGCAGGACCGAACAGCCCGTTGCATCTGAAGCACCTTCGTTCTTCTCTCCGTTTCACATATTCATCATAAGGCAGATTCCTCAAGTTTCTTTCCTTTCTTCCGGAACCCCCACTCTCCGTGATTGCCGCTCAGCTCTCCACAACATTTACCGTTCGACTCTGGTTAGGGCGATTGGGCTCCAACCGCGTATCCGAACCGTTCGGTCTCTCCTCAGATTGATTATTGATCATACTTCCGCTCCTAGCCTTCACGCCCCCTTGGATCTCCACATCCCTCGCCATCCTCATAGCTATCATCAACTCTCGCAGATCAAGCAGTCGTACTTGATTCCAAATTCCATCTTGTTATCCTGCCATGAAGTACCCTATCAGCTGTTCTTTGGCCACTCCTTTTGTCTGCCCCACCAAGATTTCAAAATCTTGGATGTATTCTTCCACTAAGCCTGATTGCTTAATGGCTGCCAGTCTTTCAAAGACTGGTCCCTGACTTCCTCCGAACAATACCACCTTCGTCTCCACTCCCTCTATGGACAGTTGCATGCTTTCCTGATTCAACCCCACGTGCTCCAGTTTGATTTCGATTGCACTCATTCTTCCCTCCATCATGTCTCTCACTCCTCTCTGTCACTTCGGCTGGCCTCACACTCCTCTTCTTCGATCTGACAGATTGGACCAATTGTTACATATCCGAGTAGGAGACGTAACGAAATCACCCTCTCACACACTCACAACAAGCAAAAGAATAATGAAAGAATGGAATTGAACGAATGAATATGTTTTATTGATGGTAATATCTGAATATACAAAAGTAAGCAATAATTGAGAGCATACCCTCCATCAATTATTTGGGAGCATAACCTCCCTCACAAGACAATAATGTCTGTCACAAAACTTAATAATCAAAAGCATACCCTTAACCCTAGACTCTAGCTTTATTTATACTAATTATTTCCCACCCTATCTCTTACTAAATATTTTCCTAGAATATATCTGCATTTAATATAAATATCTCTATATTTAATATACATATCCCCTGTATATTATCCTAGCATATATCCTTAATTATAAATATCTTATATTGAATATTTCACTAGGATATATATTTATTTACTCTAATTAACTTATACTGAATATTCTCTCCTATTGTGGCTTCTTTTACTGTAATTAGCTCTTGTCCCCCCTAACCGCTACACAGTTAAAATGGTGATTCTTCAATCGTTCGGCTCAGGTCCTTCCCTGCTTCCCACCGTTCGGCCTGGTTGCTCTCTCCCTCCCACCATTCGGCCTGGTCGCTCCCCGCCTCCCACCGTTCGGCCTGGTCGCTCCCCTTTGTGCACCGTTCGGCCTTACCTCTCCATGCCTTCCACCGTTCGGCCTTTACGGTCAATACCGTTCGGCCTCACTTCCCTGCTACCTTTCTTCTCCTTCTCATTACCTCCCACCTTATACCCTAACATGTTCATTCTGAGATCTCTCTAAAACTGTTTGTATTGAACATAAGTAGATATGTTTGTATAGCCGTTTTCTATTTTGTCACATTGCCCTGTATGTACAGCCGTGTCTATTACTCAATTGATGACAAATTTATGAACACCGAAAAACGGTGCCAAAAACTTGTTTAACCCTCGGCAAGTGTGACCGAATCGTATCAAGTAATAAACTCGGTAAGACCAAGTATCGTTCTCCCAAAGGACTCACGGCCTAGTTAGTTATATGATTTGTTGATTATTTGAGACTTGTAAACAATTGATTGTAGGTTTAAATGCAAAAGACATTAATTAAACATGTATGCATGAATGTTGATCAATGGAAAAGAGGAAAACAAACACTTTAATGAATTAAATGGATGAGTATGTTGTTGGGGTTATCAATTTCATCATATCCACTCTCATATACTTTTAGGAATTCATCATTCTTATCATCAATTGCTAATGCCACTCTCTAAATCACCTTGCAAGAAGGCCTATCCTTAATTACGAGTTCATACAATTCCTAGCATTCCTAGTAATTAGTTCTGAAGTGCAGGAGCTTAAAGGCAATCAATATGCTATTGGGAGAAATTCCCCGGATCTAGACTTCCCCGTACGTTCCCATATCGACAAAATCAATAATCATGACAATGAATGAGTTAAACAAAGCAAGCATTAAGCAAGGAGGAAAATCCCTAACTAAAGATGAAAGAAAGCATATATCTTAAAGTAAGATGTTAAAACACAAATTCCATATATGAAAGTTTCACAAGACTACATTGATTCCCAACAACTATACAAGGTTTAGTTCACCATATTCATGGTGAAACTAGATGAACAATAATGAATGAAAGAAAGATAGAACCCTAGAAAGAGGAGGAGGTAGCCTGAGCATCCAAGATCTTCCTTCAAGGGGTGGAAAAGAGAGTGTTTGCTTCGTCTCTGCCAAAGATACAAACCCTAGGACGACCTAAAGCTTATATACTATTCTAAAATATACAGAAAATTAGGCCCAAGCCCAAAATAGTGC
>NW_025916949.1:8103-26050 GCF_018835915.1 Vigna umbellata
TTTTGCCATTGATCAAAACTTCATGCATACATATTTAATTTTCGTCTTTTGCATATAAAATCCAAATATTTCGTCTTTAAGTCTTAGCTAATCAATAAACCACACAACTAAACTAGGCCGTGAGTCCTTTGGGAAGAACGATACTTGGTCTTACCAAGTTTATTACTTGAATGATTCGGTCATACTTGCCGATTGAAAAACAAGTTTGTGACATCATATTTTGGTGTTCATAAATTTGTCCATCACCTAGTGTGTGATCCTACCTTACACCTTAGAAGAGAACATGTACAATGCTTTAAAAGAGATTAAGGTTGAATTCAAGTTTGGGGGAAGAAAAGATCAATAATAAAAAAAAATGATAAAAATGATGCTCAAAATGAAAAAGAAGGTTGAGATGTGAAAGAAAATGGTGTGTGATGAATGATATAGTGTGGGATTTGAGTACTGGATTGGGGATTGAAGTTGTTCTCTTCTTAATAGGTGTCTTTGAATCCAAGAAAATTCATGATTCTTTTTTTAGCCAAGCCAAGCCAAGCCTTAACCTGAAAAGACCTTTGGACATAACCAATAGTGTGTGAAGTTTGTGAATCAAATGAAATGCAAAAGCTGATGAAGTTGTATGACAATTCTACTGTCATGTGAGGACAAACACTTGAGTGTGAGTAATGATAAATGTTGATCTGGTTGTTCATATTTTATGCACATGTGATTTTGGGAGTGATGCACCATGTCATACTTGTTGAAATCTTTGGGAATGCATGTGATTTTTTCTGATGTGCAAAGTCATTCTATCAAAATATCAAATGTATGTTGTGTTGTTCATTTTCTTTCTGTGATTTCCTGAGGGCATGAAATAGTTCAAGTTTGGGGGAGTTGATATGTGTGAAAAAGAATTTTTTTTACACTTATAAATGATCTCAATCTTATAATTATTCGTGTTATTACTTAGTGAAAAGTTGTAATAGGAAGTAGATTGTTATGTAAATTATTGTACAACAAAGTGGTGTATAATTTGGAGTCTGCCCGCCAATTCTCGCATAGTGCAAGCCAAAATTCGCACAGCTAGAAAAATTCAATTCGCATAGTGCACTAGTAGCTGTGCCCTGAGCGAATACAACAGTTGAAGTGCAACAGTTAAAGGAAATTCGCACAGCGCACATACACCTGTGCGCTGAGCGAATTAATTAAGTTAAGTGACTTAAAAAGACGTGACAGAAAGGCAGAAACTATCTTCTGACACACGAAAATAGCCAGAAAAATACTGGAGAACTCCGGAGACGATTAGTTGACATTTCAAGACATCAAGACTTCACTTTCTGTAAGGAATTGCTGTAAAGAGTACGTTTAAGATGTCTAGGATAGGCTAAATTTTTTGTTCATTGGAATTGGTTGTATGACGAAACACATTAATGTAAATTTCCCTTGCAATATATGTTTATGTTCTTGTTCTTTTCTTTACTTGCTTTTGATTATACAGAAGTATTATTCTCTTTAAAAGTTCTTTTGTACTGGGAAGTATTTTTAGAACCAGAAACGTAAGAAAAGAAACTAAAATAACTACGCTAGGAATAACTTTTGTGCTTTTGGTCATTCTCAACATCTGAATTTAATGAAAATTTATCTGATGAATTAATTAAGGAATTAATAATTCAATAGATAATTTTAGGCCTTAATTTGAGGAATTAAACCAAGATACTCTTATGTGAATGCTTGAACAAAGAATATATGTTGTTCTTTTATCGCATTTTTCAATCTTAATTTTTTTACGTTGTTAATTTCATGCTAAATTCCAAATTGAAATCACAAATGTTATCATCAGTAATTGATCTTGATAAATAATTTTAATTGAATAACGTGACTCAAATTCCCTTGGGAGAACGATACTCTTGACTTAATTCACTGTATTACTTGATCGATTTGGTATTCTTGCCAAAAAGTTATCAAGTATCCTTCAGTAGATACTCAATCACCTAGCATCCATCAGTAGATGTTGTGCTTCTTTTCTTGATGATCTTGTGCTCCTAGTACAAATTTTCGACTTTTATCTTGCAAATACTAAAGAACATTGCATTAGAGCACCCAATCAATTAGCATAAACAAATAAAAAATTAAAAAGAAAAAAATGAAGAGATTGAAAGATAAAAAGATAGAAAGATAGAAAGAAAAAAATAAAATGGTCAAAAGATAAAAAGATTAAAAAAAAAAGATAACCATATAAAAAGATAAAAAAATAAAAAGATAAAAAAAACTAAAAAGATAAAAAGATAAAAGAGAAAAAGATAAAAAGATAAAACGAGAAAAAAATAAAAGAGAAAAAGATAAACAAATAAGAAGATAAAAAGAAAATAAAAAAATAAAAAGACAAAAAGACAAAAAGATAAAAGGATGAAAAAATAAAAAGAGACAAAGATAAAAAGATAAAAAGAGAAAAAGATAAAAAAAAAATAAAAGGATAAAAAGATAGAAAGATAAAAAGAAATAAAAAGATAAAAATTAAAGTTAAAGTGTAATCGGTTAGGAATCACACAAATAGAATAGTTATACCACGAGTCACCGATAACGGCGCCAAAAACTTGATAAACAAATTCTTAATCCCCGAAGACGGAGTCAAAAACTTGTTAAGACACTAGTGTAGAAAGGGCTTTAGACGTTTGTTATTTTGGCCTTTTAACGTCTGATATGTATCTGACGTCTTTGTGAGTGATGTTAATCAGACATCGGTCATCGTATACGTGACGTCTATTTAGATGTCAGATGTGGGATATAACAGACGTGTATATAGACGTCGGATGTAGCCATCTCCGACGTCTATAGGCCCTGAAACATTTTGTTTTTTCTGTAACTCATTGGACGTCGGTTTGTGCATTGACAAACGTCTATAGACGTCGGGCAGTGCATTAACCGACGTCTACTAGGTGTTTTTTTTAAAAAAATTATTTGTTTTTGCAATAAAACCACACCTGAAAAACAGAAAATTGTCCCAAAACAATATACTAATAATATATATATATATATATATATATATATATATATATATATATATATATATATATGCATTTCATATAAAGAAAGTTCTACTTAATGTAAAAAACAATCCAATACCAAAACTATCAAAATATAAACTTAAACTAAACCAAAGTAATGTTCAACAAGAAATATTTGTGATCCTAGCTCCATCTTTGCAGAAGATAAGCTGTCCACTCCTGCCTTATTTGCCTAATTGTGTCCTCTAGTATATGAGATGTACTCTTGAAGCGCTGCAAAATGAAGAAAGATTCATTATGGTTTCATATATGTTTAAAGATGAATTTGATTTGTAGTGTATTCAAGGTATGCATCATTACCTCATTCCAGTCATATGTAATGACAGCTTGAATGATGGTCTTAATCCAACACATGACATAGAAGCCACATTCCCATGAATCTAGCTGCTGGTTACACTAAAATGACAAACTAAATAGTCAAGAATTTAGATCATTCAATAACATTGAAAATGAATTAGAAGTATAAATGACTTACAAACTTTGGATACAAAATTTGAACTAGTTGACCTCGAGATTTACCAATAACTCTATTTAGATTGAAAACACAAAGTAAAATTAATATAACTATATTTATCATAAAAGTTTAAGGTGAACATCAAATTCAAAGTCAATTTTGGAGAGACACTTACCCTTGAAGCATGGTTCTCAAGTCAGTTTTCATCTTCTTGTGCAACGAACAAAACCATATAATTTTACATTGTTTGGGAATGATGACCATCAGCTGCTAGTGCGACCTATCATAAATCACAAATATATATTTAACTAATTAAGTAATTCATCTTGTTCAAGTATACCAATGTGAAACCAAAGTCATCTGTCATGACACCAGAATTCATATAAACCCATTTACACTTCAAAACTAGGACTCTAAAACTGACATAATCAACTTTCCATATTTCTTGTATTATTCCAAAATAACTCATGGATGCTGTGATTGAATTTTTGTCTTTAGAACTAGCAAAGTGCACAACTTCAGCTTGTAGTGTAACGCCACTATTTTGAACTCTACTTTTATCATCTTCTACCTTTGTCTGAAAAGAAAATATTGTTTATATAGTACCCACTATGAGAGAATCATATAAATTAGCTCTTCCAAAATTATCTTCACCGACATCACGTATTATGTCCTCTAAATGATCACTCATCCATTCTTCCACATAATTCGTTGCTCATGACGTGGTAGGCTAGTGCAGTACTTCTCCATGCCAAGTCCAAACAGTATAAGTTCTCATTATGCCGAACATGAATAGATGGCCACACACATTTCCTAATTCTTGCCGTATTTGATTAATACAACAAACACAAGGACAAAAATATGTACCGTTCACAGACTTAGCATTTTGTTCAACATATTGCAAGAACTTCGAAACACCCTTCTCATATTCTTCACTAATGCGACGTTCATTCATCCAACTTCGATCCATACTATGGTCGTAAAATCATTCATCTGTTTCAATTTTTTAACTCTCACAAGGTTAGGCCCTACCCATTCAGAAAAATTATTTTTCATAAATTGCTAAGACACATGCAAAGAAGTCTACATCATAAGTTTGATAAGATTTCGGCAGCATTTCGAACTGGTCTCCGAAATACACGAAATGAGAGTAGTCAAGGATGACCACAATCAAATATGCATACGGAGAACAACACAAATACTGAACCGAAATTTTATCAATTTTATCCATAAACTCCAACGTACATGTTATAGCAAATTATGAAAAATATTTTCCCAAACTGTCCAATCGGACAATTCAAAATTTAATACAAACGATTAAAAGATTAATCGTTTGTGTTAAATTTCAAACGGGAACTAAGTTTCACTCAATGATTTGATACTTATAATTTAACATGCGAATTATAATAACACAACTATCACATGCATATTCAAAAGTCAATAACACATGCATACCTAAAAGTAAAAAACAAGCATACGCAAAATACAATAACATGTATACACAAAAGCCAATAACATCAATACAAAAAAGTTATCAACAAAGAAGCTAACATTTTTAGCAGATTAAAAACGCAATGTAGGGAAATTGAGTAATGCAGGCCCAAAACAGTAGGCCAAAAAGAGTCAAAAGCGTCGCCTAAGCACAAGCTAGAAACTGCACCACAACGTAACGAAAACTAATTTGAACCGGTTCAAATGGAAGATATTTCAATAAAGAGTTACTTAATAGGAGTAAAAGTAAATTTAAACGGTCAAAAAGGGAGGAAACGCACCTGGAAATGCAATGTCTAAGAGAGAAAACGTGGGGAAGACGATGAACAGTGGGCGTAACTCCTCGCGGGTTCGCATTTTCAGTATAAATAGCTGTAGACGTCGGGTGCTACGGGGAGCGGACATCTATAATAGTATAGACGTCGGAGCCCTAACTAATATGATGCCTTTCTTATTTAAATATTCATATTCGCCAGACTTATAAGAGTCGGTTTAGAGGGGCCCCGACGTCTAAGTGAGCGTTTCACCTACCCTGTCAGCCACCTACACGTCCGCTAGAAGGGGTCGAGACGTCTATACTATTATAGACATCGGTGACCCCCTAATGGACGTCTAGATGGCTGAAAAAATAACTGCTCACCAACCCTCCCAACCATCTAGGCGTCCGTTAGGAGGGGACCCCGACGTCTATAATAGTATAGACGTCGGGGCCCCTCCTAACGGACGTCTAGGTGGCTGAAAAAATAACTCTTCACCTACCCTGTCAGCCATATAGACGTTCGTTAGGAGGGGCGCCGACGTCTATACTATTATAGACGTCGGGGCTCCCTCCTAACGGACGTCTCTATGCCCACTTATTTACGAAAATGCCATCGGTCACTAATTTACGTTGGTTGTTTGGTGGACCGAGTGACGTTAAAGGCCAATTCTGTACTAATGAGACCTTGGCAAGTGTACAGGATCGTATCAAATAATAATAAATGGTAAAACCAAGTATCGTTTCCCAAGAGACTCACGACACTAAACAGTTATGTGATTACTCAACTAATTAAGACTTAAAAAACAAATTTTGGGGTTTTTGGATGCAAATGCAATAAAATAAACATGAATGCAATATGAACAATTGAGGCTAAAAAAAAAAATGAATAGATAAAGTTGATGATATTGTTGTTGGGTTTAGATTTCACCTAATTTACTCTCATGCATATATGAATGCATATNCCTTTACTTTAGTGGATATAATCCCATCTCGATATCTCAAGTTGAAGTAGAAAACTCTTATGAGATTGTGATAAATGTAACCTTTTTCCTACACCAGATTCATGAGTCCTTGAACAACAAAAAGATCTGGAAATTGAAATCCATAGAAACAGAAAAAATCAAGGCGAATATACTTTACCACCATGATTCTTCTTTCTTGCCAAGAATTAATATGTCCGCGTGTTTTCCTTGATCTGAAATCCACCCATCAATGGTTGCAGGACATGGTTGAGAGGAAGAGGATGCTTCAGCAGCTCTGCGGCGATGTCTTCTTGAATCCGCCATGGAGAAAGTTTGAGGTAGTGAGATTTTGAGAAAGTGAATAAAAAATGGAGAGCTTTTGAGCTCAAGATTTGATTTCAGTAGTTTCTGGGTGCAAAGAAGTGTCTAATAATCGATTATAGGAGGCTATTTATAAGAAGAATGGAAAAACTAGCCGTTTATGGCCGTTTATAGCTGTTATGGGATGCTCCAACGGCTCTATTTTTGAAACTGTCAGCGTGATAATCGATTATTGCTCAAGAATCACTGCCCAGAAATTGCATGATAATCGATTATGCCTGATGATAATCGATTATTCAGCGTGAATTTTACGAAAATGTGAAAATTTTCATAAGCATTGATCCTAAGACATGTCTAATACTCCTAACTCTCTTCTAAGCTCAAAAAATCTATCCTTAGGTAGCGCCTTGGTGANCAAACGATCCTCTTATTCCTATCTCTAGGTAATATTGCAACTTTTCCTAGCAACAACCCATGAGACAATTAGTGCTGCATTGGTGTAAGAAACCTTAGAGTTCAAACTGATATATTTTGTAAGTAGGAGTCTCAAGGATGCTGAAACTCGTTACCAGCAGATGGAGAAGGTGGCTCTGTCCTTGCTCAATGTTGCTCGGTTCCTTAGACCCCATTTTCAGGGACACCAAGTGGTAGTTAGAGCTGATCACTCGGTAGCTAAAATCTTGCAAAAACCAGACTTGGCAGGTAGAATGGTAGGATGGTCGGTAGAGCTTTCAGAGTTTGGTTTGCGTTAAGAGCCACGTGCGTCGGTACGAGGTCAACATTTGGCTTACTTCGCGGCTGAGTTGCTTGTAGATGAGGGTGTTGTAAGACGTTGGAAGCTCTTTGTTGATGGATCCTCCAATAAACATGATGGAGGGGCAGGAATTGTCCTCGAAGGACCGGACAGCTTGTTGGTCGAGCAGTCATTACTTTTTCGGTTTAAAGTCAGCAATAATCAGGTAGAATATGAGGCCGTGTTAGTTGGCATGGAGTTAGCACATGACCTAGGGGCCGAATTTGTAGAATGCCGGACGAACTCTCAGTTGGTTGAGGGGCATATGAGTGGCAATTTTCAGGTCAAGGACGTTCAATTATTGCAATACTTTCACAGAGCCCAAGTAGTTAGAAGCTCGGTTTAAATCGATAAAGTTGAAGCATATTCCTCGGGAGGAAAATGTTCGGGCAGATAGGTAGTCCAAGCTGGCCAGCGGGAAAGAGAAGGGGCAATTGTCCTCGGTTATTAGACAAGTTCTAATGAGACCAACAATTGAATGTCTCCACGTGTGTAGCATGGTTGGAAAAACTAATTGGATGAAGGAGGTTATCCAGCTGATTAAGGAGGAAGAGGAGGGGAAATCCCTCCAAGTTAAAGACACAAAGAGGATTGCTAGATATCTCATTGTGGGAGAAGATTTGTACAGAAGGGGTTACACCACGCCAATGATGAAGTGTTTGTTCGTGGAGGAGGTCTACTATAGACACATGAAACGCGAGCCTCTCCTGTTCACGAGACCAAGCAAGGGAACTTGAACTATAGCTTCTGAGAAACAGTATTCTGCAAGAGCTTCTGGTCAACAACCTTCTCTTTCTGAACTACACAGAAACCCAATATATAGCCAACTTCTCTGAATATCTAAGGTCAAGTCCCAACTGCGACGAATAATCGATTGTTGTAAGTGATAATCGATTATTCAAGTTCGTTACAGGTTTTTCAAAAATATGATAATCGATTATATGAGGTGATAATCGATTATTCCTGGATGACTTTGTGATAATCGATTATTGCCATTCCATAATCGATTATTGCAGTTAAAAATGCAAGTTTTACAAAGTTTACAAGACTTTCCTACTATATTTAATTTCTACAAATTGATTTTAAATAATTCTAATATCTTCTTCAACTAAAACTTCTTGCAGCATCATCAAAACAATTTTCTTCAAGATTTACCAATACTCCTTATTGGTAACAATCTCCCCCTTTTTGATGATGATCAAAAATTCAATTTTAAAAGCAATTTTGGCTTACCTGCAAAACATACAAGCTAACAGACAACAACAGAGTTAGCAATACCTGTATTAATGTAATTAATTTATACTTCTCCCCTTATATTATTCTTCTCCCCCTTTTTGATCATAGGCAAAAAGATTTGATGTAAAAAGCTCCCCCTTAATATGATCTCCCCCTCAATTAAACAAAGTATGCATATAATCAAGAGATCATTTTATTTATGAAAAGAATGATTACATTATAAGAAGAAACATAAAAGACAAAATTATAACATAGATGAAATAGCAAGCAAACAACAAAACATGCTAACATAGAACCTATATCTAAAACTCAGGACTAGGAGATCTTTCTGGAGGTTGAAGGTTGAGATGATTCTCGATGTTAGATAGGCGAACATCAAGATCAAGAAATTGATCAACCATGTACTCATCAATAGATTGTTGCCACTCATAAATCTCCTCAAAGTGTGTTCTTTGTGCTAGACTCATATCCTCTAATTGCTTAGATAATCTAGCAAAATGTTCTTCCATGGAGAGTGAGGAGGATGAGGGCATGGTAGATGGACCAGCATCAGAAGGAGCAACAACACTAACTGGTTCTGCCATATGAGTATCGATGTCATTATCTTCATCTTCATCAGGATGGTCATCATCTTTGTGAATGAGAACTCTTCCTCTAGTAATGAATCTCATCTGACGAAAGGTAGTATCTCCAATTTCCGAGCCAACGGCTTGAATGGCTTGAACAAGTTCTCCTTCAACATTTACACCTTTGTACTCCAAAATCCTAGAAATAAGAAGAGCATAGGGAAATTGATAAGAATGGGATTTCTTAGCTTTTACCATTGTGTCAGCAATGAGAGTAGGCCAATCGATGTGTATGTGATTTAGGATCCCCTATAGAAGAAGTAGATCCTGCTCAGAACATTGAGCATGATTGGTTGCTCTAGGACATAGTATCCAAACAATCAAGTAGTGAATCATCCTTTCTTCAACCTTGAAACCTCCAATAAGCAATTGCCTTCGATTAGTCTGCTGTTCAGGGTGACGCAAGAAGGATTGGAAAGTCATCAACCTATTGAAATCTTGAAGTCCTAGATGAACTTTTACAACATCATCCCAGATGGTAAGTTGGGCAACGTTGGTCCACACATCATCATCTAAAATTATGCGGACATCCTTTACTTTAGTGGATATAATCCCATCTCGATATCTCAAGTTGAAGTAGAAAACTCTTATGAGATTGTGATAAATGTAACCTTTTTCCTACACCAGATTCATGAGTCCTTGAACAACAAAAAGATCTGGAAATTGAAATCCATAGAAACAGAAAAAATCAAGGCGAATATACTTTACCACCATGATTCTTCTTTCTTGCCAAGAATTAATATGTCCGCGTGTTTTCCTTGATCTGAAATCCACCCATCAATGGTTGCAGGACATGGTTGAGAGGAAGAGGATGCTTCAGCAGCTCTGCGGCGATGTCTTCTTGAATCCGCCATGGAGAAAGTTTGAGGTAGTGAGATTTTGAGAAAGGGAATAAAAATGGAGAGGTTTTGAGCTCAAGATTTGATTTCAGTAGTTTCTGGGTGCAAAGAAGTGTCTAATAATCGATTATAGGAGGCTATTTATAAGAAGAATGGAAAAACTAGCCGTTTATGGCCGTTTATAGCTGTTATGGGATGCTCCAACGGCTCTATTTTTGAAACTGTCAGCGTGATAATCGATTATTGCTCAAGAATCACTGCCCAGAAATTGCATGATAATCGATTATGCCTGATGATAATCGATTATTCAGCGTGAATTTTACGAAAATGTGAAAATTTTCATAAGCATTGATCCTAAGACATGTCTAATACTCCTAACTCTCTTCTAAGCTCAAAAAATCTATCCTTAGGTAGCGCCTTGGTGAAAATATCAACTAATTGATGTAAGGTATCAACATATTCAATTTGACAATCCCCCTTTTGAATATGGTCTCTCAAGAAATGATGTTTAATCTCAATGTGCTTAGTCCTTGAGTGCATTATGGGATTCTTAGTTAAATTTATAGCACTAGTATTATCACATTTTAAAGGAATATTATCAAGGAAGATATCAAAGTCTTCCAGTTGAGATTCATTACTAGAGGACGAGTTCTCATTCACAAAGATGATGACCATCCTGATGAAGATGAAGATAATGACATCGATACTCATATGGCAGAACCAGTTAGTGTTGTTGCTCCTTCTGATGCTGGTCCATCTACCATGCCCTCATCCTCCTCACTCTCCATGGAAGAACATTTTGCTAGATTATCTAAGCAATTAGAGGATATGAGTCTAGACACAAAACACATTTGAGGAGATTTATGAGTGGCAACAATCTATTGATGAGTACATGGTTGATCAATTTCTTGATCTTGATGTTCGCCTATCTAACATCGAGAATCATCTCAACCTTCAACCTCCAGAAAGATCTCCTAGTCCTGAGTTTTAGATATAGGTTCTATGTTAGCATGTTTTGTTGTTTGTGCTATTTCATCTATGTTATAATTCTGTCTTTTATGTTTCTTCTTTATGTAATCCTCTTTTCATAAATAAAATGATCTCTTGATTATATGCATACTTGTTTAATTGAGGGGGAGCTTTAAGGACTTTACATCAAATCTTTTTTGCTTATTATAAAAAAGGGGGAGAATGAATAATATAGGGGAGTAAATAATTACATTAATACAGGTATTGCTAACTCTGTTGTGTCTGTAGCTTGTATGTTTTGCAGGTAAGCCAAAATTGCTTTTAAAATTGAATTTTTGATCATCATCAAAAGGGGAGATTGTTACCAATAAGGAGTATTGGTATATCTGAAGAAAATTGTTTTGATGATGCATGCAGAAGTTTTAGTTGAAGAAGATATTAGAATTATTTAAAGCAATTTGTAGAAATTAAATATAGTAGGAAAGTCTTGTAAACTTTGTAAAAATTGCATTTTTAACTGCACGAATGATGAAATCGATATCCCAAAGTCATCCAGGAATAATCGATTATCACCTCATATAATCGATTATCACATTTTTGAAAAACCTGTAACGACTTGAATAATCGATTATCACTTACAATCAATCGATTATTCAGCGCAGTTGAGGACTTGACCTTAGATATTCAGAAAACGTTGGCTATATATTGGGTTTCTGTGAGTTCAGAAAGAGAAGGTTGTTGAACCAGAAGCTCTTGCAGAATACTGTTTCTCAGAAGCTATAGTTCAAGTTCCCTTGCTTGGTCTCGTGAACAGGAGGGCTCGCGTTTCATGTGTCTATAGTAGACCTCCTCCACGAACAAACACTTCATCATTGGCGTGGTGTAACCCCTTCTGTACAAATCTTCTCCCACAATGAGATATCTAGCAATCCTCTTTGTGTCTTTAACTTGGAGGGATTTCCCCTCCTCTTCCTCCTTAATCAGCTGGATAACCTCCTTCATCCAATTAGTTTTTCCAACCATGCTACACACGTGGAGACATTCAATTGTTGGTCTCATTAGAACTTGTCTAATAACCGAGGACAATTGCCCCTTCTCTTTCCCGCTGGCCAGCTTGGACTACCTATCTGCCCGAACATTTTCCTCCCGAGGAATATGCTTCAACTTTATCGATTTAAACCGAGCTTCTAACTACTTGGGCTCTGTGAAAGTATTGCAATAATTGAACGTCCTTGACCTGAAAATTGCCACTCATATGCCCCTCAACCAACTGAGAGTTCGTCCGGCATTCTACAAATTCGGCCCCTAGGTCATGTGCTAACTCCATGCCAACTAACACGGCCTCATATTCTACCTGATTATTGCTGACTTTAAACCGAAAAAGTAATGACTGCTCGACCAACAAGCTGTCCGGTCCTTCGAGGACAATTCCTGCCCCTCCATCATGTTTATTGGAGGATCCATCAACAAAGAGCTTCCAACGTCTTACAACACCCTCATCTACAAGCAACTCAGCCGCGAAGTAAGCCAAATGTTGACCTCGTACCGACGCACGTGGCTCTTAACGCAAACCAAACTCTGAAAGCTCTACCGACCATCCTACCATTCTACCTGCCAAGTCTGGTTTTTGCAAGATTTTAGCTACCGAGTGATCAGCTCTAACTACCACTTGGTGTCCCTGAAAATGGGGTCTAAGGAACCGAGCAACATTGAGCAAGGACAGAGCCACCTTCTCCATCTGCTGGTAACGAGTTTCAGCATCCTTGAGACTCCTACTTACAAAATATATCAGTTTGAACTCTAAGGTTTCTTACACCAATGCAGCACTAATTGTCTCATGGGTTGTTGCTAGGAAAAGTTGCAATATTACCTAGAGATGAATAAGAGGATCGTTGCCTTTAAGCGTCTCTGCGAATGTACTGCATGATTAATTGCTAGGAGACAAGGACATTGTGAACTAGTAAATTAGGATTAGGCTTTCTTCACCGAGGACATCGGGTTTAAGGTAAATTGAAAGTGACATTAACTAATGAAGAATATGCATTCATATATGCATGAGAGTAAATTAGGTGAAATCTAAACCCAACAACAATATCATCAACTTAATCAATTCATTCTTATCTTTAGCCTCAATTGTTCATATGCATTCATGTTTATTTTATTGCATTTGCATCCAAAAACCCCAAAATTTGTTTTTAAGTCTTAATTAGTTGAGGAATCACATAACTGTTTAGTGTCGTGAGTCTCTTGGGAAACGATACTTGGTTTTACCATTTATTATTATTTGATACGATCCTGTACACTTGCCAAGGTCTCATTAGTACAGAATTGGCCTTTAACGTCACTCGGTCCACCAAACAACCAACGTAAATTAGTGACCGATGGCATTTTCGTAAATAAGTGGGCATAGAGACGTCCGTTAGGAGGGAGCCCCGACGTCTATAATAGTATAGACGTCGGCGCCCCTCCTAACGAACGTCTATATGGCTGACAGGGTAGGTGAAGAGTTATTTTTTCAGCCACCTAGACGTCCGTTAGGAGGGGCCCCGACGTCTATACTATTATAGACGTCGGGGTCCCCTCCTAACGGACGCCTAGATGGTTGGGAGGGTTGGTGAGCAGTTATTTTTTCAGCCATCTAGACGTCCATTAGGGGGTCACCGATGTCTATAATAGTATAGACGTCTCGACCCCTTCTAGCGGACGTGTAGGTGGCTGACAGGGTAGGTGAAACGCTCACTTAGACGTCGGGGCCCCTCTAAACCGACTCTTATAAGTCTGGCGAATATGAATATTTAAATAAGAAAGGCATCATATTAGTTAGGGCTCCGACGTCTATACTATTATAGATGTCCGCTCCCCGTAGCACCCGACGTCTACAGCTATTTATACTGAAAATGCGAACCCGCGAGGAGTTACGCCCACTGTTCATCGTCTTCCCCACGTTTTCTCTCTTAGACATTGCATTTCCAGGTGCGTTTCCTCCCTTTTTGACCGTTTAAATTTACTTTTACTCCTATTAAGTAACTCTTTATTGAAATATCTTCCATTTGAACCGGTTCAAATTAGTTTTCGTTACGTTGTGGTGCAGTTTCTAGCTTGTGCATTAGTCGACTGCTTTTGACTCTTTTTGGCCTACTGTTTTGGGCCTGCATTACTCAATTTCCCTACATTGCGTTTTTAATCTGCTAAAAATGTTAGCTTTTTGTTGATAACTTTTTGTATTGATGTTATTGGCTTTTGTGTATACATGTGTATTGGATTTTGCGTATGCTTGTTTTTTACTTTAGGTATGCATGTGTATTGACTTTGAATATGCAGTGATAGTTGTGTTTTATAATTCGCATGTTAAATTATAAGTATCAAATCATTGAGTGAAACTTAGTTCCCGTTTGAAATTTAACACAAACGATTAATCTTTTAATCGTTTGTATTAATTTTGAATTGTCCGATTGGACAGTTTGGGAAAATATTTTTCATAATTTGCTATAACATGTACGTTGGAGTTTATGGATAAAATTGATAAAATTTCGGTTCAGTATTTGTGTTGTTCTCCGTATGCATATTTGATTGTGGTCATCCTTGACTACTCTCATTTCGTGTATTTCGGAGACCAGTTCGAAATGCTGCCGAAATCTTATCAAACTATGATGTAGACTTCTTTGCATGTGTCTTAGCAATTTATGAAAAATAAAATTTTTCTGAATGGGTAGGGCCTAACCTTGTGAGAGTTAAAAAATTGAAACAGATGAATGATTTTACGACCATAGTATGGATCGAAGTTGGATGAATGAACGTCGCATTAGTAAGATATGAGAAGGGTGTTCGAAGTTCTTGCAATATGTTGAACAAAAATGCTAAGTCTGTGAACGGACATATTTTTGTCCTTGTGTTTGTTGTATTAATCAAATACGGCAGAATTAGGAAATGTGTGTGGCCATCTATTCATGTTCGGCATAATGAGAACTTATACTGTTTGGACTTGGCATGGAGAAGTACTGCACTAGCCTACCACGTCATGAGCAACGAATTATGTGGAAGAATGGATGAGTGATCATTTAGAGGACAAAACGTGATGTCGGTGAAGATAATTTTGGAAGAGCTAATTATATGATTCTCTCATAGTGGGTACTATATAAACAATATTTTCTTTTCAGACAAAGGAAGAATGATAAAAGTAGAGTTCAAAATAGTGGCGTTACACTACAAGCTGAAGTTGTGCACTTTGCTAGTTCTAAAGACAAAAATTCAATCACAGCATCCATGAGTTTTTTTGGAATAATACAAATATGGAAAGTTTGATTATGTCAGTTTAGAGTCTAGTTTTGAAGTGTAAATGGGTTTATATGAATTCTGGTGTCATGACAGATGACTTGGTTTCACATTGGTATACTTGAACAAGATGAATTACTTTAATTAGTTAATATATATTTGTGATTTATGATAGGTCGCACTAGCAGCTGATGGTCTCATCCCAAACAATGTAAAATTATATGGTTTTGTTCGTTGCACAAGAAGATGAAAACTGACTTGAGAACCATGCTTCAAGGGTAAGTGCTCTCCAAAATTGACTTTGAATTTGATGTTCACCTTAAACTTTTATGATAAATATAGTATATTAATTTACTTTGTGTTTTCAATCTAAATAGAGTTATTGGTAAATCTCGAGGTCAACTAGTTCAAATTTTGTATCCAAAGTTTGTAAGTCATTTATACTTCTAATTCATTTTCAATGTTATTGAATGATCTAAATTCTTGACTATTTTGTTTGTCATTTTAGTGTAACCAGCAGCTAGATTCATGGGAATTGGCTTCTATGTCATGTGTTGGATTAAGACCATCATTCAAGCTGTCATTACATATGACTGGAATGAGGTAATGATCATACCTTGAATACACTACAAATCAAATTCATCTTTAAACATATATGAAACCATATGAATCTTTCTTCATTTTCAGCGCTTCAAGAGTACATCTCATATACTAGAGGACACAATTAGGCAATAAGGCAGGAGTGGACAGCTTATCTTCTGCAAAGATGGAGCTAGGATCACAAATATTTCTTGTTGAACATTACTTTGGTTTAGTTTAAGTTTATATTTTGATAGTTTTGGTTGGAATTTTGTTTTTTACATTAAGTAGAACTTTCTTTATATGAAATGCATATAATATATAATATATATATATATATATTATATATATATTATTAGTATATTGTTTTGGGACAATTTTCTGTTTTTCAGGTGTGGTTTTATTGCAAAAACAAATAATTTTTTTAAAAAAAACACCTAGTAGACGTCGGTTAATGCACTGCCCGACGTCTATAGACGTTTGTCAATGCACAAACCGACGTCCAATGAGTTACAGAAAAAACAAAATGTTTCAGGGCCTATAGACGTCGGAGATGGCTACATCCGACGTCTATATACACGTCTGTTATATCCCACATCTGACATCTAAATAGACGTCACGTATACGATGACCGATGTCTGATTAACATCACTCACAAAGACGTCAGATACATATCAGACGTTAAAAGGCCAAAATAACAAACGTCTAAAGCCCTTTCTACACTAGTGTCTTAACAAGTTTTTGACTCCGTCTTCGGGGATTAAGAATTTGTTTATCAAGTTTTTGGCGCCGTTATCGGTGACTCGTGGTATAACTATTCTATTTGTGTGATTCCTAACCGATTACACTTTAACTTTAATTTTTATCTTTTTATTTCTTTTTATCTTTCTATCTTTTTATCCTTTTATTTTTTTTTTATCTTTTTCTCTTTTTATCTTTTTATCTTTGTCTCTTTTTATTTTTTCATCCTTTTATCTTTTTGTCTTTTTGTCTTTTTATTTTTTTATTTTCTTTTTATCTTCTTATTTGTTTATCTTTTTCTCTTTTATTTTTTTCTCGTTTTATCTTTTTATCTTTTTCTCTTTTATCTTTTTATCTTTTTAGTTTTTTTTATCTTTTTATTTTTTTATCTTTTTATATGGTTATCTTTTTTTTTTAATCTTTTTATCTTTTGACCATTTTATTTTTTTCTTTCTATCTTTCTATCTTTTTATCTTTCAATCTCTTCATTTTTTTCTTTTTAATTTTTTATTTGTTTATGCTAATTGATTGGGTGCTCTAATGCAATGTTCTTTAGTATTTGCAAGATAAAAGTCGAAAATTTGTACTAGGAGCACAAGATCATCAAGAAAAGAAGCACAACATCTACTGATGGATGCTAGGTGATTGAGTATCTACTGAAGGATACTTGATAACTTTTTGGCAAGAATACCAAATCGATCAAGTTATCAGTGAATTAAGTCAAGAGTATCGTTCTCCCAAGGGAATTTGAGTCACGTTATTCAATTAAAATTATTTATCAAGATCAATTTACTGATGATAAACATTTGTGATTTCAATTTGGAATTTAGCATGAAATTAACAACGTAAAAAAATTAAGATTGAAAAATGCGATAAAAGACAACATATATTCTTTGTTCAAGCATTCACATAAATATCTTGTTTAATTCCTCAAATTAAGGCCTAAAATTATCTATGAATTATTATTCCTTAATTAATTCATCAATAAATTTTTCATTAAATTCAGATGTTGAGAATGACCAAAAGCACAAAAGTTATTCCTAGCGTAGTTATTTAGTTTCTTTTCTTACGTTTTGGTTCTAAAATACTTCCCAGTACAAAAGAACTTTTAAAGAGAATAATACTTCTGTAATCAAAAGCAGTAAAGAAAAGAACAAGAACATAAACATATATTGCAAGGGAAATTTACATTGAATGTGTTTCGTCATACAACCATTCCAATGAACAAAAAATTTAGCCTATCCTAGACATCTTAAACGTACTCTTTACAGCAATCCTTACAGAAAGTGAAGTCTTGATGTCTTGAAATGTCACTAATCGTCTCCGGAGTTCTCCAGTATTTTTTCTGGCTATTTTCGTGT
>NW_025916949.1:26075-40792 GCF_018835915.1 Vigna umbellata
ATGCATATCATTGATTGTGATTGTGAAATTAAGCAGGATGTGTATGTCAAATGTGAATGAGCTTATATGTGAGGTGTTGAGCTCCAGAGTTGTTATTGTAATGTTTACTGTGAAAACATGAATGGTTGTGCCACAGTTTTCTTGAGTGAATTCAATTCGTGTTTGCCTCATATGATCAAGGCGTTTTGAAAACCTTTTCTTGGCCACATGTAAAAGTTAGCCACTAAAAGAGAACACTTTGGGTTCAATCCTTGAACCCTTAGCATGAATATACACTGAAAACCCTTAGTTAAATCCTTACCTTGAGTTAGTGGAAGATCTTGTGTGGTATGTGTTAAATGTTCAAGTTTGGGCGTTGTTGGGAAACATGAAAAGAATTGAGCTAAAGCTAAAAAGTAAGAATAATGCAAAGAAAAAAAGAAAAAAAAAAGAAGAAGTAAAGCTCAATGCAAAGGCAAAAGAAAGTTGGGATGAATAAGATGATTGTGTTTTAGGATTTCTTAACTCAAAGGATTTGTGATCCAGAAAAAAACCAATTTTAACTTGTTAGCCCAGGCCACATTATAAGGCCATAGAAAGAGTCCTTTTTTTTTTTTTTATGTGATGCATGCTTTGAATATTTTGATTGTGGTAAAATGAAAGGCAAAGTAATCATGTAAATGGTGATAGGTAGAGTGAATTGAAGTGATCCTTCGTATACACCTGGGAGTGGGAGTGAAACATTGAATGAGTGATGAATATCACATGAAACACATGAACTATCCATGTTTAATTGATTGATATTCATTGAAAAATAGCATTTGTTGGAATTTGAATGATTTGTGAACACTAAAGCATGTGCACATCTTGATTGAACTCTGGTCATAATGTTTGAGTGAGAAAGTTTTTGCAGGATCTTGAAAAGAAGATTTTGAATGAAGTGCATCTCCTATGAATGGTTGAAGAATAAGAGTTAACATCTTATTTGCTTGAGGACAATCAAAGGTTTAAGTTGGGGTTGTTGATAACAGTTGAAAAAACTGTTATTTTCATGATAAAATTGACACTCAAGCAAACCTGTAACTTAGACACTAGCGGGTGAATATCATGAGTTTCTTTATATTTAGGAAATAAGAGAGCTGGACGGGTTCTGTGATTCATTGTTTTTGTGCAGGTTTAAGGTGAATTTGGTGAAAGAAGTGGAAGAAGTAGAGAAGTGAAATCAGAAAAGACAACAAAAAGTGCAAAAGGAGAAGGCCGAAGTCCACCATCAGCTGGCACCAGAGTCACGTGAGTCCGCGAGAGGGCAAAATGGGCTGAGGGGAAGAAAAACCAGTCACGCACTCACCGCTGAGCGGCAGGTTTACGTGAGCGGTTACTTGGAAGTCACGGGAGATCGATTGAGGGGCAAAATGGCCGCTGAGGGGAGAAAATCAATGACACGCAGTCACCGCACATGAGCGGTAGTTTACCGCTGAGCGGCATTTATGGGCTTGGACTTGACTTTTTGTAATTTACGAATGATACATAAGCTTAGGTTCTAGGTTAGGTATTTGGCTGGAACGAGGCAAAAACTCTCTCTACCACCCCTTTGAAGGAGGATCTGGATGCTGAGGCTTCCGCTTCACCTTTTTAGGTTTATCTTTCATTCTTTCATTGAAATTCATAAGGTCCCATGAGAATATGGTGAACTAACCTCTTTATGTTTGTTGGGAATCAAGTAGTATTGTGAAACCTCTCATATATGGAATCTGGGTTTACATCTTTTAGTTAAGAATTATGCTTTCTGTCATCTTAGTTAGGGCTTTTTCCTCTTGTTTAATGCTGGCATGGTTTAAATGTTTTTAAGAATTTTTATACACTTTTAAATATGCATATATCACATATCATATACTTATTATTTTAAAAATAAGCTTATCGCCATGTCAAATACGTTTTGTATCCATCGCCATGTCAAATACGTTTTCTATCCATGCATCGACATAAGTCAAAAGAATTATATCAATTTCAACCACTAATATTCTCCAAAATTGTCTCTTTATTGACTCTTGTCATTTAGGAAAACACGTTGCTTGTATTTGTAGTCATCTAGCCAATAAAAGTGCTTAACATTTGTGCTTTGGTTCACATTTAGGTGTTATATAAGGAGTATTGGTAAATCTTGAAGAAAATTGTTTTGATGATGCTGCAAGAAGTTTTAGTTGAAAAAGATATTAGAATTATTTAAAATCAATTGTAGAAATTAAATATATATAGTAGGAAAGTCTTGTAAACTTTGTAAAAACTTGCATTTTTACTGCCTAATCGATGAGCAATAATCGATATCAAAAGTCATCCAGGAATAATCGATTATCACCTCATATAATCGATTATCACTATTTTTGAAAAACCTGTAACGAACTTGAATAATCGATTATCACTTACAAATCGATTATTTGTGGCAGTTCGAGGACTTAACCTTTAGATATTCGAGAAAGTTGGCTATATAGTAGGTTTCTGTGTACGATCAAGTGAAGAGTTGTTGACCAGAAGCTCTTGCAGAATACTGTTTTGAGAAGTCTCAGAAGCTTAGTTCAAGTTCCCTTGTTTGGTCTGCGTGAACAGGAGGGGCTCGCGTATTGTGTGTTGATGTGGAGAAGCTCTTTCCTTAGGGTTTGTTGGTCTGGTTTTCGGTGTTTATGAGGAGTAAGCCGGTTGTAGCGATAGGTGGAGGGCGGTTTGTACGAGTGGAGGTGTTCGGTTTCGATTGGCGTTGTGTGAGGTTTTATTGATTGGGTGGTGGTTTTGGTTGTTGTGTTTGGGGGGGGTTGAGTGGCGGGGTGGGATTGTGGGTGTGGTAGGGGGGGGGGGTAGTGGGAGGGGGGTGTGGGGGGTGGGAAACATCTGTGTTAGTGGGTTAAACACTTTTTATAGTGATAACGACATAGATGTAGATTTGTTGAATCGAACCAGTGATAAAAAATTACTCGTGTGATTTTCTATTACCTACATTTTTATCTTTTACGCATATCAACTGTTCGATAAATTTTCTGAAAGAAAAATTGATTTTAAAACAGACCAATTTGTTTTAAAAAGGTGACCGAACACGCTTTCTGCAACTCTAGTTTTATTCCGCTGCCGTTACACTCTGTCTGGTACCAGTCGATAATTGGTATCAGAGCTGGCTTTTATAGTTTTTCAAAATTGCGAAAATGGTCGTCACAACCAACAACTTGTATATGCCGAGGGTGCTTCTATAACAGACCACCACTTTTATGGTGAAACTAGCGTTCTGGAAAGTCAATGGAAATTTTTATGGGGTCTGTTGACAGAGGATCTGGGAAGCGTACAAAATGGTCCTTATATTCCTAAAAACAGAGTTGAAGGTGTAGAAGTAGAAAAACCAGTTTTTGAGTGGACTAATGAAGAAAATAGACGAGGTCAGTTTGATATTAAAGCTCGTAATATTATTTCATCTGCTGTTGTGCTTGATGAATTTTATAGAATTTCAGTGTGTAACGAAGCACAGGAAATGTGGGAAGTTCTCAGAGTCACACATGAAGGAAAGAGGACGTGAAACGTGCAAGGAAGAACACTCTCTTTCAGGAGTATGAGATGTTCAAATGCAACCTGGAGAAACAATTTTGATGTCCAAAAGCGTTTCACTCACATAGTGAACCACTTGACAGGGGGGGGTAAGACTTTTGATACTGATGAATTGAATGTAAAATTTTGAAATCATTGGAGGTGTGGCAACCAAAGGTGACTGCCATCTCTGAGTCTCAAATATCTCACTCAAATGTCAATGCCAATTTGTTGGGAAACTCCGTGAGCATGGGCTTGAGTTGAGAAAGATTGAGGCCATGAAGAGATCACGCAAAGAAAGACACTAGCCTTCAAGTCCGAGATTCCAAAGGAAAGAAGCCTCTAAAAGGGATTGAAGATGATGATTCTGATGATGAGGAGAACATGAGCCTCTGATAAAAAATTTGCCAACGTTATGAAGGCAAAAGGAAAGGAAAATTTTCGTAAAGAAAAGGAGAGAAAAATCAAGAATCTCTTCAGTGTAAATGCTATGCGATGTGAGAAAGAGGGGGCACATGAAAACTGAATGTCCAAGGAAACAGAAAGTGAAGAAAAAAGAAAGAATTCCCAAAGAAGAAGAAAGCTTACATAGACTGGGAAGACAAGCATCTAGCTAACAAGCTCAGTATTCATATGAAGACGCAATATGTCTAATGCCTGATTCAGAGATATGGAAGCCAAGTAAGATTCCAGCTTGAACTAGTGAATTAGCACTTGCAAAAGGCCTTTGAAGGGGGATTTGATGAATCTATGAAAAACTTGATGCTGCCATAAAAAACTTAGAAAGAGCACAATGAATAAAATTGAATATGAAAGTGCTTGATGAGAAGTTGTCTTAAGAAAAAGTTAGTCTTTAGAAACAAAAATTATCTGATGCAAATGCTACTTTGAAACATGTTGATGCTTGTCTGTAGAATCATGCTGATAGAGACATACTTGAAAACTTACTTGCAAAGAAACAGACTAGTCACATGCAAGACAAACCTTAATAGAAGCAATGTTGAAAATAGAAATATGCATCAAATAAATAAGTCCAAAGTTAATTTGTTTTGCAGGTTAATTTTTCAAAAGGAAAAGAAGACTCTATGGTATTCAGATAGAACCCAAGAATATAAAGGAAGCTCTTCAAGATGATAAGTGGTGTGTTGCTATGCAAGAAGAGCTAAACCAATTTGAAAGGAATGAAGTCTGGGAACTATTCAAAAGCAAGATAATTATCAAGTATAGGAACAAAGGGTATCAGGAACAAGCTGATGAGGATGGAAAACATCACAAAGAACAAAGCAAGGCTAGTTGCAAAGGGCTACTGTCAAGAGGAAGGTATAGACTATGATGAAACATATGCACCAGTGGCCATGTTAGAAGCAATTAGATTGTTGCTTGCATATGAATCTTGATGAAATTTAAATTGTATCAAATGGATGTGAAAAGTGCATTTTTAAATGGTTTCATAAAGAAGAGGTATATGTTAGTAACATCCTGGTTTTGAGGATTCAAATTTCGATCAATGTTTAATCTTTTTCGGTGAAAAGGACTTGTATGGTCTTAAACAGGCACATAGGTCTTGGTATGAAAGACTTAGTACCTTCTTACTTGATATGATTTTCTAGAGTAAAGGTTGATTCAACCTTATTATAAAGAAAGTAAGGGAAATACATCTTGATTGTACAAGTTTATGTAGATGATATTATCTTTGGGTCAAACTGATGACTCCTATGTGAAGAATTTGCAAAAATAATGCAAGGGGAGTTTGAGATGTCTATGATGGGTGAGCTGAATTTCTTTAGAACTTCAGATAAAACAGATGAATGGAGGAACTTTATTTCCCAAACAAAATATTGTAGAAAAATTCTTAAGAAATTTGGTATGGATACGTGTAAAGAAGCTAGTACACCTATGGGTACTTCATGCTATTTAGTATAAGGATTAATCTGGAAAAGGAGTAAATGAAACTATGTTTAGAGGCATGTCGGATCTTTATTGTACTTAACTGTAGTAGACCAGTTATGTATGAAAGTGTATGTGTGTGTGCTAGGTACCAAGCAAATCTAAAGAATCTCATTGACTGTGTGCTGATCAGAGAATCTTAAAACCTTAAGGGAACCACTTCTTTTGGACTTTGGGATCCATCTGATGCTTCACTAGTTTATAGGTTATTCTGATGTAGACTATGGTGGTTGTAAAATGATAGGAAAAGTACTAGTGGTACTTGTCATTTCTGGGCTGTTCTTGGTATCGTGGAATTCAAAGAAAACAGCATGTGCTAGCCTTGTCTACCACTGAAGCTGAATATATTGTGCTGGAAAATTGTTGTGCCAAATTTTGTGGATGAAACAGCATCTGACGAAAGGTAGTATCTCCAATTTCCGAGCCAACAGCTTGAATGGCTTGGACAAGTTCTCCTTCAACATTTACACCTTTGTACTCCAAAATCCTAGAAATAAGAAGAGCATAGGGAAATTGATAAGAATGGGATTTCTTAGCTTTTACCATTGTGTCAGCAATGAGAGTAGGCCAATCGATGTGTATGTGATTTAGGATCCCCTATAGAAGAAGTAGATCCTGCTCAGAACATTGAGCATGATTGGTTGCTCTAGGACATAGTATCCAAACAATCAAGTAGTGAATCATCCTTTCTTCAACCTTGAAACCTCCAATAAGCAATTGCCTTCGATTAGTCTGCTGTTCAGGGTGACGCAAGAAGGATTGGAAAGTCATCAACCTATTGAAATCTTGAAGTCCTAGATGAACCTTTACAACATCATCCCAGATGGTAAGTTGGGCAACGTTGGTCCACACATCATCATCTAAAATTATGCGGACATCCTTTACTTTAGTGGATATAATCCCATCTCGATATCTCAAGTTGAAGTAGAAAACTCTTATGAGATTGTGATAAATGTAACCTTTTTCCTACACCAGATTCATGAGTCCTTGAACAACAAAAAGATCTGGAAATTGAAATCCATAGAAACAGAAAAAATCAAGGCGAATATACTTTACCACCATGATTCTTCTTTCTTGCCAAGAATTAATATGTCCGCGTGTTTTCCTTGATCTGAAATCCACCCATCAATGGTTGCAGGACATGGTTGAGAGGAAGAGGATGCTTCAGCAGCTCTGCGGCGATGTCTTCTTGAATCCGCCATGGAGAAAGTTTGAGGTAGTGAGATTTTGAGAAAGGGAATAAAAATGGAGAGGTTTTGAGCTCAAGATTTGATTTCAGTAGTTTCTGGGTGCAAAGAAGTGTCTAATAATCGATTATAGGAGGCTATTTATAAGAAGAATGGAAAAACTAGCCGTTTATGGCCGTTTATAGCTGTTATGGGATGCTCCAACGGCTCTATTTTTGAAACTGTCAGCGTGATAATCGATTATTGCTCAAGAATCACTGCCCAGAAATTGCATGATAATCGATTATGCCTGATGATAATCGATTATTCAGCGTGAATTTTACGAAAATGTGAAAATTTTCATAAGCATTGATCCTAAGACATGTCTAATACTCCTAACTCTCTTCTAAGCTCAAAAAATCTATCCTTAGGTAGCGCCTTGGTGAAAATATCAACTAATTGATGTAAGGTATCAACATATTCAATTTGACAATCCCCCTTTTGAATATGGTCTCTCAAGAAATGATGTTTAATCTCAATGTGCTTAGTCCTTGAGTGCATTATGGGATTCTTAGTTAAATTTATAGCACTAGTATTATCACATTTTAAAGGAATATTATCAAGGAAGATATCAAAGTCTTTCAGTTGCTGTTTCATCCACAAAATTTGGGCACAACAATTTCCAGCAGCAATATATTCAGCTTCAGTGGTAGACAAGGTTACACACGCTTATTTCTTTGATTGCCAGGATACGAAAGAACAGCCCAAAAAATGACAAGTACCACTAGTACTTTTCCTATCAATTTTACAACCACCATAATCTACATTAGAATAACCTACTAACTAAGTGAAGCATCAGATGGATACCAAAGTCCAAAAGAAGTGGTTCCCTTAAGGTATTTTAAGATTCTCTTGACAGCAGTCAAATGAGATTCTTTAGGATTTGCTTGGTACCTAGCACACACACATACACTTTGCATAATATCTGGTCTACTAGTAGTTAAGTACAGTAAAGATCCTATCATGCCTCTAAACACAGTTTCATTTACTCCTTTTCCAGATTCATCCTTATCTAAATAACATGAAGTACCCATAGGTGTACTAGCTTCTTTGCACGTATCCATACCAAATTTCTTAAGAATTTCTCCACAATATTTTGTTTGGGAGATAAAAGTACCTCCATTCATCTGTTTTATCTGTAGTCCTAAAAAGAAATTCAGCTCACCCATCATAGACATCTCAAACTCACCTTGCATTAGTTTTGCAAATTCTTAACATAAGGAGTCATCAGTTGACCCAAAGATAATATCATCTACATAAACTTGCATAATCAAGATGTGTTTTCCTACTTTCTTTATAAATAAGGTTGAATCAAACTTACCTCTAGAAAAATCATCATCAAGTAAGAAGGTACCAAGTCTTTCATACCAAGACCTAAGTGCCACTGAGTGGACCTTGTCCTTATTTATAGTCTACAAAAGCGGTTTCAAGGACAGATCATCACCCTTCGTGGTTGGTAAATCCAACGATGGAGAATATCTGACCCTTCGCGTTCAACGGTAGTGTTCTTACAGGAAAATCCTAACCCTTCATTTCGAATGAATCGAGTGGCAGAGAGACGCGACCTTCCAGCTCCAACCGATATGTCATGTGGTGTCAGCCCATCAACGATCACTCTGATTTGACTTTGATACCAGAATAGTGAAACCCCTTCACCTTAGCTGCCGCTCGGGGCTTAGGGGGTTTATGTAGTGTACTTGGTAGCCACTGAAAGAAGCTTGGCCTGACGAGGAGTCGGACCGATCGGCTAAGATGGAGAAGTCAAGCACGAGACAATTGGTTGATTGCTGATAAGCATTAAAGGTCAATTAATGCTATCAGGAATGAAACATATGCCTTTAATGACCAAATAGCAAGCAATAGGAAATAAAATATATGGCATTGATATGGTATTTATTAGTAGTTAATGGTTATTATTAAGAATCAATTCTATAAATATGAGATTTAAGTCCAGGTAAAGATATCTTTTTCTGAATTATTATCACCTTGATCTCCGTAAAACTAATCTGACTTGAGCGTCAGAGTGTTTCTTGCAGGTGACAACTGATCGGTAGTGTGGAGAGGAACTTTGCATCGTTGGAAATCGCATCGGTATAGTAAGGAAGAAGGAGAAACAACAGTCTTGGACCCAGTTACCAAAACAAAATCCATTTTATGTATTATGGAAAGTTTGTTCCACAAACAAAAAGCTTATTGTAAAAACTTGTTTGGGAAGGTACTGTAGACATTCTAAAAAGTTTGTTCAAGAAATGATATTTCAAAAAGTTTAAATGCATTTGATGTGTTCGAAATTCCTACTATTTAAATTCCATTCTAAAAGTCATGTTTCGAAAATGGTGTTCTAAAAATTTCAAAAGCTTCCAAATTTTCTTAAAATATTGTTTTGCAAAGACAAAAGATGATTATTTTAAAAATTGTGGAGAATGAGCCAAGAAATTTAAATATTATATATATATATATATATATATATATATAATTGATGAGAATATGGTATAAGAGATTGATACCATCTCTAAAGAAAAACTTAAAGTATTGATTTTATGGATATTCTTTTTATAAAATGATTAATTTTTTCATTACTATTCAATATAGAATTAGATGCATACTTATTTTCTACATATAAGTTAAAGCCTTTAAATATGAATAAACTGATTTTCAAAATGACAAAAAATATTATTAAATATAGTGAAATATTGTTTTTTTATTTGTTAATATATTTTCCCAGCTTTTTGAGCTTTTCACAATTATCATTCTTAGAGTAGATCTATCTTTACGAGTAAAGAACAATATACAATTTATGAATGTATATGTAGTGGAGTCGATAAGAATGATTCTTTTCATTATGCGTGGTAAAATGCAACATGGTTGTCTTATGTCTTGTGCATTCTGCTTCACCATATATTAGACAAAGTATCTTATGGATGAAGAATGTTGAAGAGGTATGGAGTAACTTGAAAACATGTTTTTTCCAAGATGACTTGCTTCGTATATTATATCTTCAAATGAATGTGGCTTAAGTAAGGCAAGAAGATAACAATGTCAGAGTGGTGCAGCGGAATGGTTAACTTGTACAACAAACTAAGAGGGGGTGAATTGGTTTCTTATCGCAAATAATACCTTTAATAGTCTTCTCATATAAATTCAATTCCTTAATAGCAAATTAAACAAATTAAAGAGTAAGAAAGAGAGAAAATTGTACAAGTGATTTTTATACGGGTTCGGGTCACACAAATCCTACGTTCAGTTGTTAATTTCAACCGAGAATTAACGCTTCACTATCACAAACTAATAAACAATTACAATCATAGAGGAAATAAATCAGTTTGAGGTTAGAACACCTCTCTTGTTACCCTAAGAGATGAAACTAACATCCCTTGAAAGCTACTAGGGATGAACACATCCTCCGAAGGCTTCATGAAGGATGAACACCTCCTTTGAATCTTCACAAAGAATGACAAGCTTTCAACTCATCAACAAGAACAACACTCAATCGCAACTCCAGTGAAAGTTCTCGCTCTATGCCAACACCAAGTTCTCAACGCCAACACACAAGGTTTACACAAACCCTAGAACACTTATCACAACATATAACAAATAAAAATTTCGAAATAAACGTATTTCATAGTTTATAATGAGAGTCCTAATCTAATTTATAGAAATTCACTCAAGGATACCTCTGAAACCCTGTTGTCAGTTATTTGACGGGTAATAATCGATTATGCACTTATGGTAATCGATTATGCATTTAATGATTGCACAACGATCCAAAACTTGCTTAAAAATTTCATAATTGCTTGTGATAATCAATAATGCAAGTCATAATCGATTATCATTAGTTAGTAATCGATTATCCTAAGTATAAAATGAAGTTTTCTTATTCACATCGAATTTTAACGCAACCTAAGGCAAACATTACAAAGAATCAACGATTATGCACTTATGGTAATCGATTATGCACTTATGGTAATCGATTATGCATTTAATGATTGCACAACGATCCAAAACTTGCTTAAAAATTTCATAATTGCTTGTGATAATCAATAATGCAAGTCATAATCGATTATCATTAGTTAGTAATCGATTATCCTAAGTATAAAATGAAGTTTTCTTATTCACATCGAATTTTAACGCAACCTAAGGCAAACATTACAAAGAATCAACGATAAATCACACCCTATACATAAATCTACTAAATTACAAAAGCTTTAATATAAAACAAGTCTTCATGAAGATTATCTTGCAACAAAAGCACTTGAAATTTGATTTTGAGACATCATCAAAACTTCTGGTCTTTAGCTTTATGCTAACAATTGTCAAAGCTCTGATACCAATTTTCAAAGCAATGCAACGAAATGGTTAGCGTGTACAACAAACCAAGAGGAGGGTTAATTTGTTTCTTATCGAAAATAATACCTTTAATAATTTTCTCATATAAATTCAATTCCTTAATAGCAAATTAAACAAATTAAAGAGTAAGGAAGAGAGAAAATTGCATAGGTAATTTTTATACTAGTTCAGATCACACAGATCCTACGTCCAATTGTTAATATCAACCGAGAATTAACGCTTCACTATCACAAACCAACAAACAGTTACAATCACAGAAAATAAAACAATTTAAGGCTAGAACACCTCTTTAGTTACCCAAAGAGATGAAACTCACTTCCCATGACTCACAAGGGATGAACATCTCCTCCGAATGCTTCACAAAAGATGAACACCTCCTTTGAATCTTCACAAAAGATGAACACCTCCTTTGAATATTCACAAACGATGACATGCTTTCAACTCAACAACAACAACAACACTCAATCGCAACTCCAGTGAAAGTTCTCGCTCTATGCCAACACCAAGTTCTCAACGCCAACACACAAGGTTTACACAAACCCTAGAACACTTATCACAACATATAACAAATAAAAATTTCGAAATAAACGTATTTCATAGTTTATAATGAGAGTCCTAATCTAATTTATAGAAATTCACTCAAGGATACCTCTGAAACCCTGTTGTCAGTTATTTGACGGGTAATAATCGATTATGCACTTATGGTAATCGATTATGCATTTAATGATTGCACAACGATCCAAAACTTGCTTAAAAATTTCATAATTGCTTGTGATAATCAATAATGCAAGTCATAATCGATTATCATTAGTTAGTAATCGATTATCCTAAGTATAAAATGAAGTTTTCTTATTCACAACGAATTTTAACGCAACCTAAGGCAAACATTACAAAGAATCAACGATAAATCACACCCTATACATAAATCTACTAAATTACAAAAGCTTTAATATAAAACAAGTCTTCATGAAGATTATCTTGCAACAAAAGCACTTGAAATTTGATTTTGAGACATCATCAAAACTTCTGGTCTTTAGCTTTATGCTAACAATTGTCAAAGCTCTGATACCAATTTTCAAAGCAATGCAACGAAATGGTTAGCGTGTACAACAAACCAAGAGGAGGGTTAATTTGTTTCTTATCGAAAATAATACCTTTAATAATTTTCTCATATAAATTCAATTCCTTAATAGCAAATTAAACAAATTAAAGAGTAAGGAAGAGAGAAAATTGCATAGGTAATTTTTATACTAGTTCAGATCACACAGATCCTACGTCCAATTGTTAATATCAACCGAGAATTAACGCTTCACTATCACAAACCAACAAACAGTTACAATCACAGAAAATAAAACAATTTAAGGCTAGAACACCTCTTTAGTTACCCAAAGAGATGAAACTCACTTCCCATGACTCACAAGGGATGAACATCTCCTCCGAATGCTTCACAAAAGATGAACACCTCCTTTGAATCTTCACAAAGGATGAACACCTCTTTTGAATATTCACAAACGATGACATGCTTTCAACTCAATAACAACAACAACACTCAATCATAACTCTAGTGAAAGTTCTCGCTCTATGCCAACACTAAATTCTCAAAGCCAACGCACAAGGGTTACACAAACCCTTTAACACTTATCACAACACACAACAGATAAGAATTTCCAAATAAATGTATTTCGTATTTTAGAATAAGAGTCCAAATCTAATTTATAGAGATCTCACTAAAGGATTCCTCCAAAAATTCGTTGTCAGCTATTTAACGTGTGATAATCGATTATCTACTTATGAGAATCGATTATGTATTTAATGAATGCACAATGGTAAAAAAACTTGCTTAAAAATCTCATAATTTCTCTTAATAATTGATTATGGCAAGTCATAATCGATTACTAATTGATTATCATTAGTTGGTATCGATTATCCTGAGTATAAAATGAATTTTTTTGATTCACAATACATTTTAACACAACCTACGACAAACAATACAAAGAATCAACGATAAATCACACCTATACATAAATCTACTAAATTACAAAAGCTTTAATATAAAACAAGTCTTCATGAAGATCTTCTTGTAACAAGAGCACTTGAGACTTGACTTTGAGGCATCATCAAAACTTCTGCTCTTCAGCTTTATGCTAACAATCTCCCTCTTTTTGATTAAGATAAAAAACCCTTTAATTTAAAGCCTTTTGTAGCCTATACTAAATGGTAACTCATACATAACTTAAAAAAAGGATTAATAGACAAGAGATAAATATAATTACCTTTTAAGCATATGTCTACTACTTCTCTCTTTTTCTTTTTTATCATTATAAAAAAGCTTTATGTACATAAAAAAAATTCTTCCCTTAAATTAGAGAATTCTCCCTTAATATAAGCCATAAATAAAATACGACAAGATACATAATAAGGCAAATTATGTTATTAAAAAAATAAAACATAACATAATATATCAGAAAAGTGATACAAAATGTGAATGAAATGCATAAAGGACGACTAAGATTCATCATTATCACTAACATGTAGAGGTTGAACTAAATCCTCTATAACATGGACCTTATCATCTAATCCCTTAAGAAGAGAATAAAATTCCTCATGCCTAGAGGCTTAAAGAAGAGACATATCAAACAACTTTTGCTTTTCAACTTTATGCTAACAAATAGTGCAAGTGAATAATACTTAACCAAGTTAAGGATCATTTAGGATGAAGTGGAAAATTTTTTACCAAACCCTGTTTGTAGTTGCAAGGGTTCTTGCAAAGTATCTAAATTAATTGTTCAAAGGATTGTGCAATGTAATTTTTAGGAGGGTTGAATGAGAAATATGGAAACATCAAGTCACATTTGTTGTTAATGGATCTAATTCCTTCTATTTCAAAGATTTTTTTCATACGTTATGCAGTAAGAAAGGATGCTAACACATGAGTAAAGAAGACCTAAGGTGTGCTAGTGGAAGCAAGTGTGGAGGAGGAATGACATGTGACTAATGAAGCCTTATTTCGGTAAGGGATGACAATGGATGCTGGAGGATGCAGTGACTAGCGTAAAGATAGATGAAAAGAACTTAGGGTTGTGATGCTAAGTGATGATGGTAGATGAATGGTGTTTTATTGAATACCAATGCGATTGATGGAGAAATTTATGAACACCAAAATATGATGTCACAAACTTGTTTTACAATCGGCAAGTATGACCGAATCGTTCAAGTAATAAACTTGGTAAGACCAAGTATCGTTCTTCCCAAAGGACTCACGGCCTAGTTTAGTTGTGTGGTTTGTTGATTAGCTAAGACTTAAGGACGAAATATTTGGATTAAACTATGCCAAAGACGAAAATAAATATGTATGCATGAGGTTTTGATCAATGGCAAAAGCAAAAGATAAACACTTTCAATGAAATATATATATATGAATATGTTGTTGGGGTTCAATTTCATCTTATCCACTCTCATATATTTTAGGAATTCAACATTCAAATCATCATTGTTAATGCCACTCTCTAAAGTACCTTTCAAGAAGGCTTCTCCCTAATTACGAGTTCATACAATTCCTAGCATTCCTAATAATTAGTTCATCAAGTGCAGGAGCTTAACGACAACCAATATAATATTGGGAGAGATTCCCCGGATCTAGACTTCCCCGTACGT